>CM053786.1:788406348-788603848 GCA_028749045.1 Cupressus sempervirens
GGTACCATAGTACTAGGAGGACCTATTCGTAATGGTTTAAATTTAAGCCCCAAACTAGGAGGTTTTCCTCTTGTAGTGATAGGTTCAATGATTCCTTGTTTCTGAGATCCAAGACCGCTATAACCATCATAGCCTTGTTTCTGCATGATAGTAAACCCAAGCCCATACTTTCTAGGAGATATCAAAGTGGGTTCTTGTTCTGCTTTTTCTTTCTCAATACATACAGATGTATTCTCATTGATAGAAGTATCATTCTTTGTACTGATCTCTGAATGTTGTGCTTAAAGTGGTTGTGATTTACCATGAGATTGGGGAGAAACTAGTGACTCCCTAATGTGGGATACATGAGACAAAAAGTATTCTCCACACCCATTGTCTTCAATCTTCATCTTTTCCTTGGCCTTACTGAGGAGTATACCAGCATCCACATACAGAGGAATTTGTGGGTTGTGCTTCATTGTTTGTTGGGATTTGGTATGTAGTAGCATCTCTTAGATTAGCAAAAAACTAGAAAGGATCTGGATCGCTAGGGATGGTAACCTCTATGTTGTGATAGGAAAAATTTAGACATTGATGATATGTAGAAGGGACTACTTTCATAGCATGAAGTCAAGGACGTCCTAGTATCATGTTGCAATTCATTTCTATATCTAGGACATGGAACAATGTATCTTCAGTAGTTGGACCAACTCTGACAGGTAATGTGATGATGCCCTTGGAGAATAGTTCACCATCATCATAAGCTTTTATTGTGATTCTTCGAGAGGGATCTACATCATCTTCAGAATAACCCAAATTGTTGACAACCTTAAGAGTACAGATGTTTAGTCCTGCTCCTCCATCTAGTAAGACATGTTTGACTTTGCCATTATGGATGAAGACTTTGAGGTGGAGGGGATCATTGTGGTTAGAATTTTCCTTAGGAATATCCTGAGGGGAAAAAGTGATATGATGTGATGTAGATAGGTTCCCAACCATGGCTTGGAACTAGGCAACATCCATGTTATCTGGGACTATTGACTCTTTAAGGGCCTGATCCAAGATCTTCTGATGTTGGGGAGATGCACGTAGTAGGTCCAAAATGGATATTTGTGTAGGTGTTTTTCCGGGCTGTTCAACAAGGCTATAATAAGATGAAGTAGGAGCAATAGGTCTACTTGGGAGTGCTGGTCTAGTAGAAGCAAGAGGTCTAGATGGGGCTCCAGGTAGGGTGATCTTGCTACGTCATGTAGTGATAGCACAATCAGGGTCTTCAGCCTTCAATGTGAATGTAGATATGTAGAAATTAGACTCATTAAAGCAATTGATGGTGTAGTCATAGCCGGTGCATGTGTAATTCACATTACCTTGTGAGTTTGAGTTTGAACTTGAGGGTTTCTCTTTGTCATGATTACCCAAAGGATCTTTGAATATAGTGTGGTCAGAGTTGGATGCTAATAGTGATGGGTCAACCGTGATTACACCATCATCAATAAGGTCTTGTATTGCATGTTTTAATTGGAAGCACAATGAAGTCTTATGTCCTTTGGTGCAATGGTAATCACAGTATTTGTTTTCATCCCACCAATTGGCTTTAGTTAATGGTTCATCTTTGATTGGGGGTAACTGCATGAAGTTATTACTCAGTAACTATTGTAATGCAATGTCAAGAGGTATCCCCAATGGTGTAAATTTTCTATCCTTGGTTCTAGGATGTCTTTTTTCTTGCATGGAAGTCTCAATTTTCTGTTGTTGAGGTGTTGTTTGATTAGGAGTTTGTGAATTTGTGGGGTTTGCACCTTTCAAAGTCAATTGAGGCTGTATTGTGCTAATTGTTCAAGCATCCACAATGCCATCATTAGTCACGTTGTTATTTTTGGACAAAAAATTTGGTTTGTCATTAGACAAGTTGGTATTGGTGTTGGCCTTGTTTGTCTTGAGGATTCCCTTACGGATAAGAGCATCTTCAATACTAGCCCCTTTTTTCATTAGTTTAGAAATGGTGCTTGGGATCTTGATTTTGAGTTCATACAATAAGTTTGGGACTAATTTTTCAATGCACAAGTTAACTTGTTGTTCTTCAAGAATGTCTAGTGAGAATTGACTAACTAAGCTTCTCCAACAGAGTAAGAATGTGATGAATGGCTCTCCTGCCTTTTTTTTAGTTGAGCACAAATCGAAAAGTGTCACCAAATTTGTAATGTTAAAGGAAAAGTGGGAGATAAACTTGTTTGCTAGCTTTGACCAAGATTTGATATTACCAGGAAGTTTGGAGTACCATTCAAGTGCAGGCTCACCTAGAGAACGAGCGAATAATCTCATTAGATAAGTGGGCTCATCACTGAGTTCAGTACATGAAGCACAAAAATCTTTGATATGATCAACGGGGTTGCCTTTTCCTCAATATTTTTCAAACCTTGGAGCCTCAAACTGTTTTGGGAATGGAGGCATATACAGACTTTTATCGAATGGGTTAGGACATAGGTCCCTTTCTGTATATAGAGCCTGTTTCTTCTAGACTCCCAATGCCTCAACTTGTTTGGAAAGTTGTTTGAATTTTTGTAATAGTTCTTCATTGGTATTTTGTATGATAGTATTTCCTTCAAGTCTTTTGTGTCTGTGAGTAGACCATTTGCTATCACAGGAACTATGTCTACTCGGTTTTGACATTTTTGTGTCTGATGAGTCTGGTGAAGTGTCTCTAGGTGGTGGAGGTATGTTGGCACCTCAAAGACAGAAGGGTCCTTGTTGTGGGGGAACTTTTTGTGATATTTGATGTGGCACTTGTTGTGGTATTGACTGTGATTGTTGTACCATGTGTTGTTGTTGTGCCACATGTTGTGGTTGTGCCATGTGTGGCTGTTGCTGTTGGGATACCTCTGTTGGTTGTATGTGCGGTGATGTATGTGCTTGTTGTTGTAGAGGTATTTGTTGAGGTTATTGTGGCACATGTTGTTGTTGTAACAAATGTTGCTGGTATGCGATTTTTTGCTCAAGGTGTCTTTGGTATTCCATTTGTCATTTGAGTTGTTCTTGTTGTTTAGAAAACATTACTTATTGTTGTTGGAATTGTTGCTGAAATTGTTGTTGATAAATTGTCTGTAAGTCAAATGGGTTCACATGGGACTGCGTATTAGGAATGTTGGATGTTTGTCCCACTTGAGGTTGTTGTCATTGTGGTTGATGTTGTTGTTGATATGTGGGATATGTGTTAAGTGGATGTAGAATTGGTTGTGCCTTGGAAGTATCGAGTCCTTGTACCACTGTAGGTTGTTGTTGTCATGGGGGTTGAATAAGTCCTTGAGAATTGAACATCATGTTTGGATTGTTGTTTTGGTATCTTTGTGTGTTAGATTTTCCTGCTTGTGACATCATATTGACTTGACTATGAGATGTGTCCCTATTGGGAATAGGTGTAATGTCAATAAGAATTTCCCTTTGTGTGTCCATAGGGATGGTTGCACTTGATGTTTCACATGTTGTACTTATGAGAGGCTCCATAGTAGTTGATGTCATAACACTTGGTAGGATTAGGAGCAAAGGTGCACTTTGTTGATTTTCCTCCAAAGAAGGTATGTCTGGCATCCCTAGAGAATAAGTCCCTTTAGGTGCATCTTGTTGTTGCATCATGTGACTAAAATCAAGTCTTAATGTCCTTTTGGGGTGTTTAGGGATTGGTGGTATTTATTCAAACAAGGGGTTAACATTGATGTGTTCAAATGTACTTTGGAGGATTTTGATGGTTGATTCTTGATGGGACCTTATAGGTGCCATTATCATGTTTGAAAACTCCAAAGGTTGTTTTCCCTTGTCTAAGTCCAAATTGATCATGGGTTATATGTTTTCAATAGTTTTGTTGGTTTGATGTTTGGACTTGGGTCCTTCCATGTTTGGGTTAAATTTGACAATTTCTTGGGCTGCCAAAAGTTTGAAGTTTTTATGGAATTTTTTGTCTTGACATGCTCTAGCCATTTCTTCATCAATGATGCCATAGTCAATGTCAGAGTCATCATTGAGGTGTACAATACCTTTTTGTATGTTTTATGTGTTATAGTTGAAGGTACTTGTGTTAGGTTGGCTAAATTCAAAGGAGTGTGATTCTTCATCTTCAGGTGTGGTTGGTACACTTCCTCCTCCTGGTGGTATTGGCACAAATATAGGTTCAAAGTTAGGACTCCATTGAACCATCCCATGTGTAGGGGAAGTGTTTGGAGGAAATCTCATGGTAGGTGCATTGTTCAAGGTTTGTTGTGTCATAGCTTGATTATGAGGATCTTGCGGATACATGTTTAAGGGGTCTGGTAGTAATGGTTGTGATGCCTCGATTTGGTCTTTGTCAAAGGTTTTTTGGGTTTTCTTGCTCTTTCTTTGTCTTGGATGAGGTTTTGGTTATGCTTGTGCCTCAGAAAACAAAGGTTGATAGAGTTCCTCAAGTCTCTAATCTGATTGCATCCTAGTAAGTGCTAGCATGATACCTAAGAATGCAGATACAATGGAAATTTTGAGTGTTTTTGGCTGACTTAGAATGGTGGGTATGCAAGATATGAGTGTTTTTGGGATTTTTAAGTGTTTAGGAATGTTATGCAATGTGAGGAAATGCTAAATGAATCAGGGTTTTGATGTGCAAAATGAAAATTTCCTAGGGATGTTATGCAAATGCAAAATGCAAGGTGATGTTTTGAGGGTATGCAAAATGAAGGTTGGGGTTATGTTTTGAGCTTGGTAATGACACTAAAGGTAGGTGTATGCAAGGTAGGCTATGCAAAGGATGGTTTCCAAGGGTTGATAATGATGTTTAGGATATGCAAAATGAGGGTAAATGATCAAGAAGGCAATTTGGTTGATGGATAATCTAATAGGGTTTGGTAGTGAGAATGATGCTAAGGTTTGGACCATGCAAGATGAAGGGGATATACCACTAGGTTAAGTCAAAATAATGTTTGGGGATGCTAGGGATATGATTATGCTATGACAAGGGTATATGGAAAGTTTTGAACTTAGGTAAAACCTTTTAGAAAGTATTTTGTCTAGGAGTTTAACCTTGTGATAGAGGACTTTGGATCTTGACCAAAAATTGATAAAAGACAAAAAGATCGAACCGATAAAAGATGACAAGGTCAAATCTATCAAGACATAGATATATTTTGACCCAAGAAACGTGATAAGAAAAGATAAAAGGACTAGTCAAGATCTATTATCTGTCAACACTAGGAGATACTCTAAGACTCATACTTTGTCTAGATTTTTGACTAAATTCAAACGTTTCGATGGTTCAAAATGATGTTTTGGGGACTCAAAATGGTGTTGATGTTGAGTGGATGTGTGATATGGACAATTCCTATGATGAAAAAGGGGATTTTGGTTGCAAGATGCAGTTTTGGGTCAAGTGCAGAACGTGAGGTGTAGAGGCTCCTAGATGCAGTTTTGGGGTCCTAAAGTGCAGTTTGGAGGCCCAAAATGGTCATGCAAGTACCCAATGGTATAATTCTTTAGAATAATTGAGAGGTGGGGGGAGGGGGGTGAATCAATTATTCAAGGTCCAAATTCCTAATAAAACTTTTTCTGTTTTCTCTACAAATCTTTAATGGTGCATAACTAAACTTATCATGCATGCAATTTAAATATTGAAACAACTAAGAAAAGTAAACATGCATCACACCATAACACTAAGAATTTGATAACCCAAAAACCCTCCAGGAATAAGAAGGTAAAACTGGGGTGGGGATGATACCCACAAAATAACTACGCAACTGATTTTAACCACTTCTGATGGTCTGCCCTGTGAAAAGCCTACCCTGTTAAAGGCTACAACACATTGTTAAATGTGACCTTGTTAGAGGATTTCACCAAACTATTAGGAATGGACTTGGTTAAAGGACTTTGGAACATTCACTTGGAATGTCACCCTGTTAAAGGATTTACAACATGGCTATTAAAACAACCTAAGTCCATAGGTTTTATCTTAACTATTACAATTGCTAGAAAGTAACAAAAATAGCTTTGATCTGATTCAACTTACAACATAACTTGCAAATTATAGATCCCACTTCAGTTGAATCCTTTGCTTGGCTTTTAATCACTTCAGTTCTGTTAGCTTTTCTTCCTCTCAAGCTTTGTTTCCTTGAGTCTTCTTTACTCATCAAACCAATGCAATCATATCTGTGGTCATCTAGCGAAACAGAGTATTCTTTTTTCTCTTACTCCTCAGCACTTTTCTTCAACAATTCATGATTTCATACTTTCTCACCACCACTCTTCTACTTCGTGACCTTATGACTTCTTAAATAGAAATATAAAATATCTTTCCCGCTCAATTCTCCCTCTCCAATTTTAGGGTTTCAATGGATTAGGTAGGATACAATGTATCTACCCCATATTTCTTCTTCATCTAGAAACCTTGTGTAGCATCCAGTTGTATTTGCTAAAAACCCTTTTACATGGTGTTCTGTGCCACCAGCTCATTACTCTTATCTTCTATTTGGTTTATGAACTTCTAGGTAACAACCTTGTCAGCTCAAATCTAGCGAATCTTTGATTTCAAAATAATGCAGCAACTCAGCATTATTGGTTTACTGATACCTAGCTTGTTCTGTGTTACTCGACACTTGTATCTTGCTCGGTATCTATATCTTTTTTCAGCACTTGATGTTTACTCGACACTTTTTTTCTCCTCGGCATCTATATCTTTACTTGGCACTTGTTTCATGCTCGACACTTGATGTTTACTCGGCACACTCTAAAAGTGAACTTTCTTGACTTCAACTAAGAATCTGCTTGACACTTGCTTGCTCGGCTCTCTCTCTAATGAACTTAGTTAGACTTTACAAATGACTTAGCTAAAACCTTACATCTTTGATATGTTTCAGTGTGCCCATTCTCTGTGTCTTAGAGTATGTCATCAATACACTTTTTCATCAATGGCTTAGTTGATCCTTGTATTTCATTACAACATCATAACTTCAACCTTTCTCTAGGTACTCTAGTTACATCTTATTGATTGCCTCCTCCTTGTCAATCAACCAATTGATAGTATTTGGATTACTAAAGCAATTGTCATTCCTACAAGTAGCAAGTTTTACATCAATGACAAAACAATGATTGAGAACATTCTTTATCAGTTCCATTACTTTTTATGTATAATCTCTTTAGTTATTTCCAAAAATCTCCCTTATGATCTTTTTTTCAATCATTTCCAACAATCTCCCTCTTTGGCATTGATGGAAAACCAAACTGATCATTTGATCAACTTAGTTACCATCAAAATTACATACGTTTTCCTACCACTTTCTATTTCTCCCTCTTTTTGTGTAGTTTTACTACTGATTATATATTTTTACTTTTTAGTTTCTCATAAGTCTCCCTCTTTCATATATATCTCCCTCATGAGTATCTTTCTCTTATTGATTAGTTTCTTCATATCTCCCTCTTTGACATAAATGCCAAAGATGTAGCATCTTTAACATGTGAAATATAGGCTTTGCATCTCATATTTTCTCCCTCTGTCACCATGCTTGTGACTGATTTTGAGTTTCTGCTCTTGCTGTCATCCTCTGCATCATTCTTTTGATATTTCAATAGTTTATTCCTGTTGATGCAGGGCAGCTTCCTTGTTATTTTTTATACTGCTTGAGTTAGGGGTATTACCCCCAACTTTCCTCTAAGATATTCATAAGCATACTTGGGCAATGGTTTGGTGAAGATATCTGCAGTTTGTTCTTTTGTGTGAATATACTCCATCTTCACTTGTTTGTCTTCTACCAATTCTCTGACATAGTGATACTTGATTGCAATATGCTTGGTTTTTGCATGCATTACTGGATTCTTGGATATGTTTATAGCACTTGTGTTATCAAAATAAAATATCACAAGTTTGGTTACCTCTTCTTTCATTTCTTTCAATAAATGTGTGAGCCACACAATGTTTGTGCAATTGACTATTGCTGCCACGTATTTTGATTCTACAGTGGACTGAGATGTGCATGTTTGCTTCTTGCTGGTCCAAGTAACTAATCTTTTTCCTAAGAATAGTGCTCCTCCACTTGTACTTTTTATGTCATCAATGTTACCTCCCCAATTTGCATTAATGTATGCATTGAGCTCAAACTTTTCATTCTTTTTATAATATAGACCAAAGTTATCAGTTCCTTTGAGATACCTTATTATTCTTTTTATTGCTATGAGGTGATTTTCTTTGGGATTAGCAAATAATCTAGCCACTATTCCAACTGCTAATGCTATGTCTGGTCTGCTATGTACAACATATTGTAGTTTTCCAATCATGGATCCATACTTTTTTTGATTAACTTAAGCTGATACATCATTTTTGGATAGCTTATTTCCTGTTTCCATTGGTTTGCTGACAGGTTTGGAATCTTCTAATCCAAATGTTTTAAGTATCTCTTTGATGTACTTTGATTATGTCATAAATATACCATGTTTTAGTTGATGTACTTGCAATCCAACAAAGAATTTGATTTCTCCAAACATAGATATTTCAAATTCATGTTTCATTTTGTCAGCAAAACTTTTGCAAAGTACTTCCTTTCCTCCAAACACTATGTCATCTACAAAGATTTTAGATACAATAATGTCCTTACCTTCTTCTGATTTGATATACATGTTGTTGTTGTCATCAGTTCTTTCAAATCCAATTTGCACTAGATACTTGTGAAGTCTCTCATACCATGCTCTAGGTGCTTGTTTCAGACCATAGAGTGCTTTATGTAGTTTACAAACCATATCTTTGTTGTTTTCATCAACAAAACCATATGGTTGTTCAATGTAGACTTCCTCTTCCAATATACCATTCAGAAAAGCAGACTTTACATCCATCTGATAGACTTTAAAACCTTTATATGTAGCATATGCAAGTAAAGTTCTTACTCCTTCCATTCTTGCAACAGGGGCAAATGTTTCTCCATAGTCTAATCCTTCTTCTTGAGCATAACCTTTACATACTAATCTGGCTTTGTTTCTGGTAATTTCTCCATTCTCATCTAGCTTGTTTCTGAATACCCATTTGGTACCAATCACATTTTTGTCAACTGGTCTCGGAACTAAATTCCAAGTTTTGTTCTTCTTAATTTGATCAATTTCTTCTTCCATAGCTTTATACCAGTCACCATCTTGTAATGCATCATACACTGTCTTAGGTTCAATTTTGCTTAGTAGACATGATTCTCTTCTTAGTCTATTCCTTGTCATTGGTCTTGCATCTTTGTCACGAATTATTTGTTCAACAGGGTGATGCCTCTTCACATATTTGGACAATCTTGGTTCTGTCCTTGTTTCCATATTTGATCTTTTAGATTCAGGATCACTATGCACTTCATTTTTAGGTAGCTCTACATCTCCGTCATGTGTACTGACTTCAGAGTCAGAATGAGCATTTTTTTCATTTTGCAACTTGGCTTCTGAATGCAACTCGACATTCACTGGTTGTGAGTTGGCTGACATTGAAACTTATTGTTGAATCCTAGTTTGATTGATGGTATCTTTGTCAATGGGCATTCCTTCATAAGAATACACAAAGGTTCTGTAGTCATCCATTTTCTTTGGTTTTTCAACTTGGACATCTACATGCTCATCAAAGTTTACATTTGTACTTTCCACAATTTTGTCAGTGTTAGTATTTAAACACTTGTATGCTTTACTTCTAGTTGAGTATCCAAAGAATATGCATTCGTCACTTTTTGCATCAATTTTTCCATTTCTAGCATCTTTAAGGATAAAACATTTGCAGCCAAATACTTTGAAATGCTTTACATTGGGTGAATGACCATACCATAATTCAAAAGGTGTTGCATTTGTACCTTTCTTGACTTGTACTTGGTTCAGTGTATGAATAGCTACACTTACAGCTTCTCTCCAATATTTTAGAGCAACAGTCTTTTCCATCATTAATGTTCTAGTGCAGTCAATCATAGATCTATTTCTTCTTTCAGCAATTCCATTTTGTGGGGGAGTTCTTGGGGCTGATGTTTGTCTCTTGATTCTTTTGTCATTGCAGAATATCTCGAATTCATTTGATGTAAATTCACCACCTCTGTCCGATCTTAGGTATTTCAAACTTTTTCTTGTTTCCTTTTCAACTCTAGCCACATACCACTTAAACATTTGAAAAGCATCAGATTTTTCGTTTAAAAACATAACAGTCATCATCCTAGAATAATCATCAACAAACGACATTATATATTTGTCTCCTTTATAGCTTTGTACTTCCATTCAACCACATAAGTCAGTATGGACTAACTCAAGTACTTCTTTAGATGTATATTTTTCACTTTTAAAACTTGACTTGGTCATCTTTCCTAGTTGACATTGTTTGCACATGATATTGTTAGGTTTCTTCAGTTTAGGTAAACCTCCGACTTTTTTCATTTTACTGATATTGACCAGATTATCAAAGTTGACATGACATAACCTTCTATGCCATAACCACACATCATCAAATTTTGCAACAAAACAAGAGCTATTTTCTAAATCAAGATAAAATAGATTACTTCTTGTTTGATCCCCTTTTCCTATTAGTCTATCATCAGTATCATAGATTTTTGCAGTTTTATTTGCAAATTCTACTTTGTAACCTAAATTACCTAACTGTGAGACACTTAGCAAATTGTAGTTTAGTCCTTCAACATAGTATGCATTATCACATGAAATTTGTTCAGTAAGCTTAATGGTACCTTTTCCTTTGACTTGTATTGGAGCATCATTACCAAATCTAACACAATTTCTATCATACTGAGTAAAGTTAACAAACTTACTTTTGTCTCCTGTCATGTGATGTGAGCATCCGCTATCTATGATCCATTTATCATTATTGTTCATGCATGTTACTGGTGTTGTTGGCTCTTCTTCATCAGATTGGTCCTTCATGGCCACATAAACAACTTCATCATCATTATCATCAGAATCCTCTTCAACAATATAGCACTTCTTGCCTTTATCTTTGTAAACTCTCTTATCATCTTCTCTTCTATTTCTATACTTATTGCCTTCCTTGTATTCCTTTTTCTGTGTACACCTTGCAGCAATATGTCCTACTTCATTGCAATTAAACAAATGATAGGCATCTTACCTTTGAATCTTCCTTTGCCTTTGTGAAATCTTCTAGCTAGTAGGGCTTCCAATTGTTCCACATCTTCATCATCAGTGCTACTATCACTGGATACATATTTCATCTTTTTTCTTTCTTTCTTTGATTTCACCTTATCAGCATCCTTTAATGATAGCTTGGCTTTGAAAGCAGATTTAACATTCTCAGGTCTGTAGTTATCAAAGTTAGATAACTCAAATGTAGTGAGTCTACCTACTATGCCTTCAAAACTTAGATTGTTTCCTGGTACACATCTTAGATCTTGTATAGCTAATACTCTAGTATCATAGATAGGGAGCAAGGTTCTTAAAAACTTACTATTAACAATATCATCATCTAATTGACCATTCAAGCACCTTATTGCACTTACCACTTCCTTTATTCTAGTAGCATACTGAACAACATTCTCACCTTCTTCCATTTTCATATCATCAAACTTTCCTCTAAGACTTTCTCTTTTTGCTCTTTGGACATTCTGATCTCCTCCATAAATGTCAGATAGGGCTTTCCACATTTTGAATGTAGTGTCACATCCTTTGAGGTTGTCAAATTCAGCATAGTTGAGTGTAGAAGCAATTTCCAGCATTGTTTGATTGTGTTCTTGTTTGTTTTTTAAATCTTCTGCAGTAGGAGCACAAGTTGGATCAACATGTTCAATATCAATTGAGTTTCAGGCATAATCTCCTATGGATCCAAGATGTAGCTTCATCAAGCTTTTCCAAGCAACAAAGTTGTCTTTGTTGAGCTTGGGAGCTTCTCTCTTAGGCATTTTGATCTTTTCTGCTTCTGGTCTTTTAAACTAATTCAACAGTCGAGTCTCTAATACCAATTGTTATAATTTTTTAGAATAACTGAGAGGGGGGATGGGGGTGAATCAATTATTCAAGGTCCAAATTCCTAATAAAACCTTTTTTGTTTTCTCTACAAATCCTTAATGGTGCATAACTGAACTTATCATGCATGCAATTTAAATATTGAAACAACTAAGAAAAGTAAACATGCATCACACCATAACACTAAGAATTTGACAACCTAGAAACCCTCCAGGAATAAGAAGGTAAAACTGGGGTGGGGATGATACCCACAAAATAACTGTGCAATTGATTTTAACCACTTCTAATGGTCTGCCCTGTGAAAAGCCTGCCATGTTAAAGGCTACAACACATTGTTAAATGTGACCTTGTTAGAGGATTTCACCAAACTGTTAGGAATGGGCCTGGTTAAAGGACTTTGGAACATTCACTTGGAATGTCACCCTGTTAAAGGGTTTACAACATGGCTATTAAACCAACCTAAGTCCATAGGTTTTATCTTAACTGTTACAATTGCTAGAAAGTAACAACAATAGCTTTGATCTTATTCAACTTACAACATAACTTGCAGATAACAGATCACACTTCAGTTCAATCCTTTTCTCGGCTTTTAATCACTTCAGTTTTGTTAGCTTGTCTTCCTCTCAAGCTTTGTTTCCTTGAGTCTTCTTTACTCATCAAACCAATGCAATCATATCTATGGTCATCCAGCAAAACAAATTATTCTTTGTTCTCTTGATCCTCAACACTTTTCTTCAGTAGCTCATGATTTCATACTTTCTCACCACCACTCTTCTGCTTCATGACCTTATGACTTCTTAAATAGAAATCTGAAATATCTTTCCTGCTCAATTCTCCCTCTCCAATTTTAGGGTTTCAATGGATTAGGTAGGATACAATGTATCTACCCCATATTTCTTCTTCATCTAGAAACCTTGTGTAGCATCCAGTTGTATTCGCTAAAAACCCTTTTACATGGTGTTCTATGCCACCAGCTCATCACTCTTATCTTCTATCTAGTTTACAAACTTCTAGGTAACAACCTTTTCGGCTCAGATCTAGCGCATCTTCGATTTCAAAATAATGCAACAACTTAGCATTATTGGTTTACTGATACTCGGCTTGTTCTGTTTTACTCGGTGCTTGTATCCTGCTCGGCATCTATATCTTTACTCGGCACCTATTTCATGCTCGACACTTGATGTTTACTCGACACTTGTTTTTTGCTCGACATCTATATCTTTACTTGGCACCTGTTTCATGCTCGACACTTGATGTTTACTCAGCACACTCTAAAAGTGAACTTGCTCGGCTTCAACTAAGAATTTTCTCAACACTTGCTTGCTCGACTCTCTCTCTCTCTAATGAACTTAGTTAGACTTTACAAATGACTTAGCTAAAACCTTACATCTTTGATATGTTTTAGGGTGCCCATTCTCTGTGTCTTAGAGTATGTCATCAATACACTTTTTCATCAATGGCTTATTTGATCCTTGTATTTCATTACAACATCATAACTTCAACCTTTCTCTAGGTACTCTAGTTACATCTTATTGACTTCCTCCTCCTTGTCAATCAACCAATTGATAGTATTTGGATTACTAAAGCAATTTTCATTCCTGCAAGTAGCAAGTTTGACATCAATGACAAAACAATGATTGAGAACATTCTTTATAAGTTCCATTACTTTCTATGTATAATCTCTTTAGTTATTTCCAACCTTCTCCCTTATGATCTTTTTTTCAATCATTTCCAACACCCAAGTGTGCCCTAATAGTTCCAAGTGTACCCTAATAGTACCAACTACATCATTGATGCACTTGGAGCCATTTTTTGCATAGTTGGTAGTTTCTGGGCACAATTGGTAAGCTAAGAAGAATGTTTGTTGATTCTGAAGGGTATGGTTACTAAACTGATATGCCAGGATTCTAAGATGTTGGGATTGATGTTAGGATGGGTTGGGAGATGTAGAATAGAGGTTATGACCTATATAATGATGTCTTAAGTGAAGGTGATGAAGACTAGGTGATGCAGAATGTAGATCTGGGCAAGCTAATGCAAGTGGAACTAACCAGGTACCTAAGGACACTGATGAAGCCTCAAAATGTTATCTAGAACCAAAAACTAGGTCTCAGGACCACCAAGTGTGCCTAGATAGTGTAGACTATGTCAATGACAGAGGTGGTAGTTTTCGGGCGTAGTTGGTAGTTTCTCGGCATAGTTGGTAAACTGGGGTAAACTGAGGCAATTCTAGGAGCTATGATTTTAGGATTAATGTCATAGAGAGGTAAATAGTAGGGGAAAGTATTAAGACTAGTATGAATAATCAAAATGATGGTTAGGACACTTGAAATGATGGATAGAGTGGTCAAGATGATGAATAGGTATGCAAGGATGCAAGGTGGTGAATGCAAAGTGCTGATTTTAAGATGGGAATGCAAAAGACTAAGGGACATAAATTGAACCTAAATGGATGCAATATGAAAGGTAATAGATGTTAAATGAGGACTAAAAGGTTCAATGTGAAGTCTATATGATGCACGAATGAGGCCTATACTAGTGTGAATGCAAGTGATGTCTATGCAAGTGTGAGATCTATGTTTTACCAAGCACATTTAGGAGCACAAGTCACCATGTTTTCTAAGGTTTGAGTGTGTTGAACCAAACTTTGCAAAGTTTGATAAAGGTTGTAAAGTCTTGACAATGTATAATGTTTGGAGAAGGTTCAAGGTGTAAATTTGAATGTTGGCTATTATCTTGATTATGTTTTACACACACGCAAGACACATTAAGACAAGAATAGTTGTTGTTAAAAGTTAACAAACACACCACAACCTAGGCTTTTAGGATTGTATCCATTGAATTCCTACTTGAACCAAAGTTCAACCACGCTTATCCAGAGCAGATAACCTAAGATCTTGGCACCACAGGCTCCCCCTTACAATGCACTCACTTCTCGGGGCTACCAAGATCCGCTTCCCAATGGGCATGACTTCCCAAGGGACTGTTGCCTCTACTAAGGACCGTGAGAATGTAGGATGTCTTCACGAGAATTGGTGGCCCCTTGAGCCAGTGGATAGAAAGGATTTTGGCCACTAAAACATGGTTTTTAGTAAGGGCATTCCGTTTGGCAAGTGAATGATAAACTTCCGCAGAAGGTCTCACCAAATATAGCAACAAGAAAATGGGTTAAATGCATAACATACTATGAGCAAATCACAAAACTCAATAATCATATATTAGCACCCACTAGTCTACTATGAAAGCCAAACTAATAAAGAAAGCAATAGAAACTCCCTCTTTCATTTGTAGCTTCCATGTCCTTCTTTCTTCTCCAAATGATTGTAGCTCCAATTTTCCTATAGTGCACACAAGATTGAAGCAAAAGTCTATGATATGGATAATGCCATGAGAATACTAGAAGTGTGATTTTAAGCTTGAGATAAAATGGTGTGAAAATGCAAAGAAGTTAAGGATCTAATGACTTCCAAGAAAAAGACTTCAAGGATTCAAGGGCTCAAGGATTCAAGGACTTTCCAAGGGCCCCAAGTGAGAGAAAGAGTGTCCATTTTATAATTGACATGGAGGACGAGAGCATTGGATTTTTCACCCATAGATATGCGATGTGGCAAGAGATTCCTTTGAGAATCCATGATGCATATGACAAAATATGCCAATTGTAAGATTCTATGATGCATGGAAGTCAAACATGGCTAAATGTGGAAGAGAATCTATGATGCATCATAAGACACCTCAACCCACTTAAAGCCAAGAATCGATGACAAAGAAGCCAAATAGAGACATGGGTAAGAGAATAAGAATATTTGGTTATGACATATCTTATCCAAGTGTCATGATGATGCAATATTTTATGGAATATTTGAATTAAAAATCCTTTTATTCCACAAAATAAGAATTAGTAGAAAATGGAATTAATGATGGAAAATGGAACTTAGGAAATTCTAAATTTCCATGGTTTGCGAATGATAAATCAATTAACTAATAAAATTAATTAATTGAGAATGATAATTAGGAAGAATAATTAGTAAGAATAATAGGATTAAATTATGGGTTATTTAATCCTATAGAGGAAATTAGTAGATGATTGGCCAAATTGATTAAATGAATGTGACCATATCCTTTGATGAAAATGTGATGATGATGGATATCAAATAAGATAATGAAAAGGTAGACCAAAGCCATGGTCAAATTGATTGATAGATCAAAATTGATAACATGCCAAGGACACATGACATGAATTGGTTGATATGTAACATTTAACCAACATCGTAAATGCTACAGGATTGAAATTGATGGATAAGGTTTGATCATAATAACATTGACCGACACTGTCAATATTTTTAAAATGGTTGATGATGCCATGATCTGACATTGAAAGCCTCAACAATGTCAAAGATCTGATGACATGAATGATAGTTTGACCTAGCACTGAGAGCCATGATAGTACTAAGGTTAGATTGATAAGATTGATAGGTTTCCAAGGCACTGAAAGCAACAATAATACCTAGGATAGGATAAATGATGATTTATTTGAGATGTTTGATATGTTTTGGGTTGATTAGGAGTGATTTCGAGTGATTTCAAGTTGATTTGGGGTGATTCCAAGTTGATTTGAAATTGATGTGAAAGGGGATACAAATGTCAAGATATGGTCAATTTGGCCAAAAGATCAGAGTTAGTATGAAGAAGTGATGAAATCGTAGATGCGAACCATTTTTGAGCGTCTACACTAATATATTTAAGAACTATGTTAGTAATATTATAAAGATAAAAGGTCATGCCATGATGACCATTGGATGAACAAAGATCAATGACTTTAGATGATTTTTGGGTTGAATTCGGCAACAGCCAACTAGCTTTTCCAAAAGCCCTGGAAAAAAAGACAGATGGCAAACATGATCAAGTGTGAAATCACTATGCGCATATCGTTTGATCAAGTTAGATCAATGACCAGATATTCTTTTTGGGAAAATGTGGGGTACGCTCAACCAATTTTATAAATGCAACCAGAAAAAAGACCTGTGTCATCTCTAGTCTATACTAACTAATAAATATGCTATTTAAGAACGCTCAACTATTCATATTGTAATCACTTTTTAATTTAAATTTTAATTTTAATCAAAACTTTAAGTATGCTATATGAATTAGAATAATTTAGCTATACTGTATTAGGTCAGTAAAGTTAATTATATTTTAAGCATCTTCAAAAGCATAAAATAAGATAAATATTTTTTTAATGTAAATGGTTTAGTTTGAAATTCAATGCACATTGCACAAATGCACAAGTGTTAATAGAATCCTATTTTTTTAATAATATAATAATAATTAATATTATAATTACAATTTAATATGATGACGCAAGTGTTAATATAATAAAGGGGATGCCACCACTACTGTTGGATGAGCAAGCACTAGTACATTTGACCCCATTTTTAGACCAAATTTTTTGACCATCTATTAAAATGTTTTAGATTGGTCGGACTATGGAATGGAAAAATATGCCTTTTTTTAAATCCATGCCTATTTTGGTCAAAATTTTGACCAACACAAGCTTAACATGTAAAAAGGGCAATTTTGACCCATTTCATTGTATTATATTTTTTAACACGCGTGCGAGAGTTGAAGTTCATGACATGGTTTTTACTCTGCAACCTAAATACTTGGAAGCACATACCGCATTAACACAAAAACAACTGATCAATTTTGTTCTAGTCAACTTTCTCAATGGTTTATCACCTATTTATATCTCTATCTAGCTTGTTACTTGTTGAAGCTCTAAATTCCTTCTTTTGAACCTGTAGCCACTCCCTCTCTTTCTGCTCTTCCTTGTAGCGATTTGAAGTTCACAGAGCTTTGTGGTGGGTGTGGTAAGACTCTACATTTTGAGATGCACTTAATTTTTTTTCAAGTAAATAAAAACTTTGTAGATCCTAAACTTCTGAACTATTCACTTTTCTGCATTTTCATCACTGATAGCAATTGAAATTTGATCAAATTCAAATTCTTCTCGTATTATTTCTCTCTTGGGAAACTTGTCGCAAGCTCTACTATTGGTAACATCTTTTCCTGGAATTTCTTCAAATTTCTTCGGCACTGATTGATTCTCTTTAATTTTATGCCCGTGAATTTCATTTTATCTTCTAAATCGGTTAGTTGTTCTCAAAATATGAAGTGGGTTGCTCATTTTTTTGCATTTTCTTTCCCATTAGAAATTGAAGTTTGATCAAATTTCAACATCTTTGTTGTTTCCCTCCCTAGAATCTCATTTCTAAAGAAGTTTATTCTTCAAATGTGTCTTGGGTGGTTAGTTTTTGTGTGAACTTTGATTTGGATGGAGCATAAATATCAGGAGATTGGTTCTTAAGCTTTTTGCTTCCAATATTGCTATAGAATAGAGGCAATTGTGATCTCCAAATTATGTGCTATTTTTGTGCCAGAATCTTCTTTAAATATTTCTCCTTGCAACGGGCTTTCTCTACTTTGTAGGCAATGTAGCTAGTGTCAAGGTCTATGGGGTCTGGGTTACCCCTCTAGCTTTGGCAACGGTCTAGAGCTAGAGAGTAAGCTAGGGTACTTTTTGTCTCTAAAGATAGGTGCATTCTTGAGTTACATTGACCTAATTTTGTGGCTTGCAAACATTAATTAGATACTTTTCTTCCTTTCTGCTATTACATATTTGACAAATGCTTTTTCATGCACTTTATGAATTTGCCAATTTCTCCTATAGCTTTATCAACTTTCTTTATCTCATATTGTGCCATAGAATGTTATGATAAGATATTCTATTATTAATGGTATTTTCAATGATGCCCTTATAATCTATTACCAAATGTAGAGGACAAGGGTTTTCCCAAATTTTTTTACATTCACCCTCATTGTCAAGATTTGTGCAAATCTGGGTTTTCTTTTCCATAGTAAGAAAGTTCTTGATTGCATAGTAAAGAATGGGTTTGAGTTTGAAGATTATTTAGGGAGTACTCTCATTGACATGTACCCAAAATGTGGGGAATTTAAGGGTGCACGCCAAGTGTTTTAAAAAATGTGTTAAAGAGAAGTGTTTCCACAATATTTCAAAACTAGACATATCCATTCAAACTAGAGATGTCACTTTAGGGAAACATCCATTTGATTTATCTACTCTCATATCGGACAATGAAAGCCTGACATTTTAAACAAAAGTATTTTGAGCCATTTCTTGTAGTTCTGAGTTCTATTTCAATGAAGCATTACCTAGACTTCACTGTTAATTAAGTTATAAAATCAAGAGCATTTGGAAAAATAAGGTCTATAACTTCTTCTTTGTGAATGGATTTATCTATTTAGAGACATAGTCTTTGGTAGAATCAATTAGTAAACTTCAAATTTTAAATCTTAAATCAGTTTGGAAACGTCAAATTTTACATCTTTTAACAGGAAAGAGGGAAAATTATTGATTCCTTCAAAATTTAAACTCAATCACAGTTGTGACCTCTCACTACTAACACACTCACAACATACTCAGATTGGAAATGGATGGAATATCATTTAGAAAGAGCCTTTGTTAATCATAATATTTTCAAAGAGGGCAGAGCCAACATTAAAAACTTAGGAAAAAATGACAGAGTGATCTCAAAAGCCTTTTATCATGCTTCAAAAACATCATTATCTATTTGTTAAAGCTGATCACAAGGAAAAACACAGCATAATCAAGCAATGGGGGACTAAGGCGCCAACTTTGAGCCATCCTCACAATAAGCTAAACATTCTCTTACTTAGTACACTCTCAAGAGTCTATATATCATACTGAAAGTAGCTAACCTAACTCTATTACCATACTGATATTGATAGAGAAAAAGTAGTATGTTTTAAGAGCGAGTGGAGTGGGCCAAATAAGCAAGAGAGCCAACTAGTGGAGCATTGATATACGTAGAAGGTTCAGACTAGTCATAATCATTCTTCTCATAAAAAAAGTGATCATTGCAATCTGGACCACCCACAATTGCTCCAATTAGAAGATTTTGATTGGGGGAATTTCTATTCAGGGCTTGGAAGCCTGCGCTACACCTAATGGTTTGTGGGTGTTGAGCAACTAAAGGTAGAGATGAGCCTCTATGGTGAACTCTCTCTAGGTACTTTGATCCATATCCAACCATGTACGACATCTTCATGGGATTTGAACCCAGGATGTAGTCCACCTGCCCAAAATGGAGAAACAATGTCAGTCAAAATTCTTTCAGAATAAGACCTAAAAAGCAGGGGCCACTTGAATGTTTAGAAAACAAGGATAAAAGCAAAAAAAAAGGCCCTTTTTACACCTTTTTTTTACTTTTAGTCCCATCATTATAGTTTTGACATCTAGTCAGTGAGTGTTCTTCATACTTGGTGCTTTGCTATTGCTCTAAGCTTGTGAGGAGTCACTACCATCCCGCCACAAGACACAAGATGTTTGGAGGTGGTGAGGTATTTTGCATAGGTCAGAAGTATGAAATATTCAGATGTATCATTGGCTTTGCCCTCTTTATTTGTGTTGGCCAAGTTATTGAGAGGAGAAATAAGACCTCTCCCTACTGTGCTTGGTCTATTTTGGTCCCTCTATAGGTGTATTGTGGTCTTGTCCATCAACCAATAATTGGACAGCACATAATGTTTCCATATTTCATATTCTTATCAATGTAATTGTTGAATCTTTGAGCTAGTTTCAGACTTGTGCATGCTTGTAAAGAATTTATTTGTGCTATAATAAATAAATGCCAGGCCAATATATTTGCTTCTTTATCTCAGTTATTTTCTTGCTTAGTTTAAATCACAATTATTAGATATTTGTCCACATTGGAGTTAGTTTGGCATAGAAACCTGCATATTTTATTATATATATTCCTGCACATGAATCCTCTAACAAATCATAAAACAATCAAAAAATAAAAAATAATTAATCACTACATACCAAGGAAGTCTGAATATTTGAGTGCACTTTGGCTAGAGTTCACTACATACCTTGCATTTGTTCAGTATAAACCTTGGGTTCATATTGATGTCTGTGTTGGTCTCTGTTACCAAAAATGAGACAGTAGAGCACTTCTAGTGTTATGATGGGAAAAATATGTTTTTCATTTTGATATACTATTTCTAAGTCATCTGTGTTGTTTCTTGCTATTGTCAAGTAGTCTTTCTTTTCCTTGAGACCATGAACAAAATTATCTACCATTTTTCCAATTCCTGATTGGTGCAAATATACCTATTTTTATATTGGAGTTTCCTGATAACTAAGTGAAGAACCATAGACCAATGGATGCAATATACTAAGAGATAGAATATATCAAGCAAAGGAAATGCTGAATCTAACTTGCTAGTCATTTATAACTAGCTGAATTTTGTGCTCCCAATACACATGCACAACAGAACAAAAATATTCCAAGAAAATGTGAAAGAGTTAATGAGAAATCAAAAACAACAACTTGACAACTTACAAGTTATACCTAATCAATGCATAAGTGAATCACAATGAGAATCATTCAAGAGAATATCACTATGTCAGAAGATTTTTGAAAACTTATAAACTTCACTAATACTAGCCACCACAAAAACAATCGATTCAATTATGTATGGCACAATTGTAGATTTATAGATACCAAAACTTAAAAGAGATAGATGATGAAAGGTATAAATAAAAAATTGACAGACCAATTTGATATACAATACATCACAGGCTATTGTGCAAATTAAAAAGACAACCTAAATAAAGACTAGAAATAGTTCATGTAGAGCAACTAATTCTCAAAGATGAATCAAAAGATCAAAGTTCTCAAGAAATTTTTAAAAGTTCATTGAAATTGAAATGATATAGCTTATAAGAAAACAGTTATCTGGAAATCTAACATGGTATGAATTGAACAATGTGCAGAAATTACAAAGGTGCAGGTACCCCACACAATAGGTGCATTTAATCAAAAAAACTAAAAGAAATAAAAGTTAATGAAGAGATAAATAGCTTAGGAAAATGGAAAAAATTACCTTAAGATAACGTAAAGTTATGACAACAATTGAGTTACTATATGGTTTAATGTTTTTATTAGGTAAGAGTAGTACCCAACATATACAACCTTCATGAGATATCTTATAATTGACTTATATTTTATTTTATTATGAAAATAATGACTAGTCTTTGTATATTTTTCTCTTCTGAATTTGTCATTACTATAACAAAATGGACCCTTCCAATCATACCTTTTCTTTAGCGATCTTTGTGGCTTCTATTTTTCCACTTATTGAATTAGTTGTATGTGTACTCGAGCTAGTCTCTACTTGTTGCTAAAGAGTAGATTATGTAGCCCTTACAGTATCAAGAAGGAACCTATCTCCACCATGCCTTGCTATGAATGACATAGCCATTGGACAATTATCATGCTATCCTAAGGGTATGCTTGCCTGTCAATTTAAGTAAATACAGACACAATTTAGCAGCAAACATTTTCCTCATAACATAATACACAATGTTCAATCACAGAAAGATAATGACCAACACCATCTGTGCTCATTACTTAAAACAAGGAAAGGATGAGAGTAGATGTAAATGATGAGTCAATGGGATTATGCCCATATCATATCCTATAGCCACGTAGGCATAAGATTCATTTAAAGTGATATAGTGTTTCACTCTATCTCCAAACTCTTGAAAGTAGACTTTAGCGTAAGCTACAAAGTCCTTCCTGCATTGTTAGGAACACAATCTCTTTTATGCAAGTATGATGACCAAGAAAATAAATTAAATTTTAATGATTTATAACTGTTACTTACACAATGATTTGAAACATCTTTTTTTAGGAGGGCTGCATATATTGTGTTTCGAAGAGGCCTCAATCTTGTAGCTGCGAGGAGCACATATGTTACCACTTACATATGAATGATAGTTAAAAGTATTTGTCCTCACAAGGCCTCTCAAAGGATAGCTACACAAAAATTCTCAAGGTTTTTTCATATTGACACAAGGGCTAGGTAGATTTCTCAACCCAAATTTAATTTTCTTCAAACCAAAGCAATGCAATTGGGATTATTTCAGACTTTTTTTGCATATTGACATCTTGGGTCCTCTATTCCTGTGGGATGATCAAAACCACTAGCTATTTTGTAGAGGGCAACTAGGTTCTCATCAGCACAAATGGCATTAGCAATTGGCTATGGAGACTATAGAGTGAGTAGCGTAGAAGATTAAGGGCATCCTCAGCATCCTATACACATTCTCTAGGTATTTTAATATTATGGTTTGTAGTCTGACTACCTTTCTCTATCTCTAGGGTTTATGGTTTCCCTAACTTATGGCTTCTTTTGTACTTATCACATTTTTCTTCCATTGGTTCAAGTTTGGGGTTTCTTGCATGTTTGCTTACATGAAATTGCATGTGTACAGAATACTTATGGTTTTCAAAAGTTTAATGTTTTTTTCATGTGCAATAATAGGTGGCAAACCTACTATTACAAATCTAGAAAGTATAGGATCAAATGAATGATCTCTAAATTTTTTGGGAGAAAGTATAAGGTATATAGTGAGAAGGAATCCTATACCCAGGTATATCACATCTAGATTTCCTATACCCTCCAAAATAACTTCAAATTTAAATCCTATATTAGTGATGAAATGTGGTTTCTATTTCCACTCACTACAATTTCATGTCTGATTTTTGTCTTTTTTATTATGTTATAAGTTTTCATTTAGCATAATTAGGCTTCTACCTTACATCAGTTTGTTGTATCTCCTCAAATACAACTTATTCAAATTCATTATCATCAAAGGATCATTTAGTAACTTAGTGCTTAAGTCATATTTGAGCCTATTGGGCCATCATCCTTTTGATTATACAATTAAAAAAAAGTGGGTCACCTCTCCCTCCTCTTCTAATATTCTATCCTTCCATATTTATCTTTAATGTGCACCAAATAATATCAAATATTTTCAAATGGAAATAAACTTGATGAGGCTATAGGCTTGATTGAAGTGCATGCTTCAAATAGATCATTCTTTAATATTGAGGAGTTTATTAATCCATGAAGGGTGTGAAACAAGTACAAAAATCTCTTTTTATTAGTTAAAAGTTATAAGAATAAATTGCATCCCTTTTTACTAATGTTTTTCTTACCATTAAATATTATTTGGCTATGTTTAGAATATTGAGATTTCATTGAGTTGGTTATTAGAAATAGAAAACTAACAAGGAATACATATTTCTATTTTTTTCGAGTAATTTTTTTTCATGCTCCTCTACTTCCTTATACTCTATCATGGATAGTTCAAGAGCATCATTTGTAATACCTTCATTTGAAAAATGTGATAGATTGACTAGACAATAAGCAAACATGTCAACTTGATGTATCTTCAAAGTCTCTTACATTGGTTCACAATTCAAGGGTAAAGGAAAGATGAAGAGGAGTCATAAGCTAAATTCCCAAACAGAAGAGCATAATACTCACTTCAAGAACCTCATTTGAAGGTATAGATTTAACGTCTTTGAACAATTTATTGCACTTAACTTTTTAAAAGACTTATTCTCGCATTAGCCATCTCCAATACTGAATCACTAGACATAGGCTAGTAGGATGTTTTGTCCTTTGATACCACTGTAGGACACTATGCTATTTCGTATTGAAATTTTTGTACCTTGAACTCTGAGAAATTTTGTCAAACAGTTTGCTTTATTTTACCACTGTGAAAACCCAACTAATTTTTCCTTCAAATAAAATCTGAGGATTAGCTTATGTAGTTTGCACAAGCTTTGTTCTTTGCTACATGAGAGTTAGGAGTCATACTGGGCTAGTTACTTGCATAGGTTCTTTGTAAAAATAATTTGATTATTTTAAAATAAAGCATGGAGTAATTCTGAAACTAAATAACAAACAATTTTTGTACTGTAGCTTTGAATTTTTGATATTTACAAAAAGTATTCCACCAATATGACCACCATGCAATGCTGACTACTGCTATGTAATATACCGGCCCTTGTGAATTTGATGTATTGCTTGAGAAAAGAAGTATATTATTTATAATCAGAGAGTAGAGCCATATAAAGAATAAATATACCTGTTAAGAACACACTTGTCCCTGTTGAACAATTTTCAAAAGGTAATGTTTGTCTACCTGGAGCACACATAGATCACATCTAATTCATATTTCCTTTTATATCTTATTGAAGAGCATATATTTCCTTGAGAAAAACATTGCTATAAATTAATATGTTTCGATCTTTTAGTCATCTTCATTAGTTGATGCATTAACCACATTAGTCATTGCTATCAGGATTAGTCCAGGCATGCTGGTGATAGCACCTAAGTAACTTTCACCTTTTGACATCTCTTTGAGGCATTTTGCAAATAATTAAGATACATTGTCTATAACTCCACATTTTGCAAACATCTAGGCCTTCTAGAAATTATAGGATCATTTTAGTTACATTTGAAAATATTAATCAACAATTTCCATATGTGTAGATATAAACATTAACTACAACATGTCCAATTTATTTGCAGATATATTTTCCTATGAAGAAAGACCACGCTTGACAATATGAACCTAGAAAAAAATAATGAGACAATGGCTGCATTGTGGACTTAGTTCTAAAGAAAACTTGATAAATGTTATTGTCCTTGCAAAAAGTGTAAGGGCTTAGAGAATCGAATAATTCTAATCACAACAGCCCAGAGTCATTGTAGGCAACATGGTCATGTTGAAGGGGGCTACAATTTTTGTCCATTGCTGAATGTGGATTTCCTACTAGAGGAACATGGAGGTGTGAATATCCAAGCTGAGGATAACACTCCCATAGAAGAAGATGATAATGTGCCAGAGGACATGATTGAAGAAGATGGTAGTGGGGCAGGTGCAGGAGAGGTTCACAATGATGGTACTAGCAAATCTGATAATGATGATGAAGATGGTCTTGATATACCTTTACTTGAGAAGGCACACAAGCCCTTATACGAAGGCTCCCAAAAACTCTACTCTTGGCTATAGTGTTGTTAGTGAACTTAAAAGCTATAAATGGTATGTCCAATGTAGCAATGTCATGTATTTCTAGGTATGCCATTTTTGTCGTCTTTAATGTTAGCATACAATTAATATTCATTATATTAACAATGCATATTTGTTATTGTAGGTTGATTAGTGAGTTTTTCTTACCACCATCAAACATTTTTCCTTGTTTGTACTGAGAATTGTCTAACATTATGAATCAAATTGGAATGAAGTATCAGACAATACATGCATGTCCCAATGATCACATTCTATATCATAAACAAGATGAATTTGCAATAGAATGCCCCAATTGTCATATTAATAGATATCGGTTAGATCAAATAACAAAAAAGGTGCTTTACAAGGTTCTTCGGAACATTCTCATTATTCTACATCTTCAACGATTATTTAGGTGCGCTAGCTTGGCACAATTTATGGATTACCACACAATAGAAGTCAAGATGACATTATGCGAATGCCTGTCGATGGTTCTACATTTAAAGAGATAGAAGAAACATGGTCACACTTTAAAGAAGAACCTCATGATCTGAAGCTTTCATTAGCAACGGACGGTGTCAATCCATATGGAGATAAGAGATCTGTTTACTCAGTGTGGCCTATTTTTGTTATTAATAATAACATTCCTCCTTGGATGTCCATAAAGAGGGAGCACATAATGTGTTCAATGATTGTGCCAGGTATTTTTTTCATTTTATAGTTATTTAAATTAATTTATAAATAGTGCATGAAAATGGTCATAATAATTATGTAATATTTATGTTCATTCAATTACTAAGTAAGTACCAAGTTAAAGATATGAACATGTATATTGAGCCCCTAATTGATGAGTTGTTGAAGTTATGGAATGGCATTACTATGTATGACATCTCTAGATCGATAGGACATTGACAATTTCAATTCCATACAATGCTTGTATGGACAATACATGATGCCCCTAGGTTAACTCATTTTTGCAGTATGTTATATTGTTAAGATCACATATTTTTGGTTTGTTATAGTGCTTACACATTACTATCGTATGCTTAAGTTGCGCATGATAATCGTACATGATCCAATTGTATATGATCTTTTAGGTCTTCAGACAAAGTGAAAATTCGCATGTCCAGTTTGTGGTCCAAAGATGAAATCTCATCATTTGAGAAGTTTAGAAAAGTAGGTGTTCGATGAGTTTAGGCACTTTCTCCACAATAATCATAGGTATCAAATTGCCAAAAAACATCTTTTCAATGGGAAAGAAGAGACATTATCAAGGCCACGAAGAATGACACCTCATCTATGGAAGTTGGAATACGATCGACTAAATCGTCGAGGTAATGTCCAATTTGTCATCTAAAGTTTAAAATTTATATTTAGATATTGTCTTATATTTACTAATGCTATAATTGATGCTCGTGAAGGTCGTCAAGGCATCAATGACCAACTTTCTAAATGAATGAAAAATTATCCTACTCAATTTAGTAGGTTATCATACCACAAAGATCTCCCAATCGTGCATTTGTTTGATGTTATGCATATTGGAAAGAATGTAACAGAGACACTATGGAAAATGTTGGATGAAAAGCATGATAGAGAACAAATTGCCAAAATTTGTACTGACATTCATGAATCCAATCATGCACTAAAAGATTTCATTGAATCAAATAGCAATTGAGACCGCATAAATACAAGTGCCCTTTCTTGGTTATTAATGGAGCAACAAAGTGATACATTAAAAGAAGTCATTAAAAAAATAAAATTTTCAATAGGATTTGCTGCAAATATAAGCACTCTTCTATCAAAGAAAGGTGATTTTGGGCTAGGGTTGAAAACACATGATTGGCATACCTTCGTCAAGGTAAGTCATGTTCTCTATTTACAATATATTTGTAAAGTTGAATGTACTACCTATTGCATTATTTAACAATATATTGAAATGATCATTTTTTGATGATTGTAGTATGTCCTACCTCTATCCCTTCCACATTAGTTTGACAATAGTATTAAACAAGTTATATATGATCTTGAAAAATACACGAGGTTAGAAGTGTTTTTTCTTAGATTTGTAGCTTTTTATCTAAAATCTATTGTATAATTTTATTTGAAATCTCGTTTATGTGTTTTTGCATGTTGAATCTCTTTTAGGTGGTTATCATTTAAAGAAATTGATAAAAAGATATAAAATATTGGAAGAGAAAAAAATTATAGCTTATGTGTGAAATACAAAAGTGTTTACCTCCAACCTTTTTCAATGCTCAAGAACACTACCTCATACATCAAGTTCAGGAGATTGAATTTTGTGGACCTATACAAACTAGGTCAATGTGGATGGTTGAGAGACACTTGAAATTTATGAAGGGCTTAGTTCGACAAAGAGCACCTCTTGAGGGTTCTATGATAGAGGGATATATGGTATACCAGACCATGGTGTACATTAGTGAATATCTTCCAAAGTTTATAGTAGATATCCATGTAGATCGCATTTGGGATCCTAACTCTAATGACAAATTCAAAGGGGAGTACCTAACGGGGAAAGGTAGATTGAGGAGGGTGAGAAGTAATTATAAGTTTTTTTTTTGTAGTTTAATAATTCTTATCCATCATCAATATATATAAGTTGTTTCTAACTAGTGTAATTGTCTTCTTTATAGTTGGTTGTGAGTGGGATGCACTAAATTTGTATATTGCAAACAATCTTTATTGGATGATGGTATGAATTGAACAGTCTCAAGAAAATAGTCACTCATTAACATGGGATAGTGTTGCATTGTTGGTTAAAGAAGCTCATTGTAATGGAGATCCCAATTTTATGCCAATGGTACTTGATCTAATATATGGCTTAAGAGATACAAAAGTATGCATAAGATTACTAATCATGAGACATAAGTTTAATATCAACTCACAGATTGATGTAAATAATCTTGACATGTTTGAATAACTATAGGTCAAACACTACAAAGCTATGTACTACCATGGCTATAAATTTTGTACAAAAAAGTTAGATGAAACAAAGAAAATGTGTGATTCCAAGATAAGTGCTATCTTCGTGGTCACCAATATTTCATTTTGAACTGACATACATCCTCAACAATCTGAAAATTGATACTATGGCATTTTGGATGATATACTTGAGTGTGACTTTAATTCATTCAAAATAGCTCTATTTTTCGTCAAATGGTTTAGGTTACAACTGAATTGAAATGATCCTAATAGGATTGTTATTGAACATGATAGTGGATTTACTATGATTAATACAAGGTCATTTGAGCAAGTTGGAGATGAGCCCTATGTTCTTCCAAGCCAATGCGAGCAAGTGTTTTACTTTGGTGTTCCACACAAACTAGGTTGGTCATTTGTTGTTAGACATGACCCAAGAGAAAGGTCAGTAAAGTATAATGCAATGGAAGAAAAAGATATTAAAGAAGCACAAGATGAAGTAAATGATTATCAAGAATGATAGTTACCCAATGATGAAGAAGAAGAAGATGGTGATGATTTTGGTCATGTTGATGATAATGGTGATAATTATGATGATGATGATGATGATGATGATGATCATGATCATGGTGATGAAGATGGTGATGATCATGGTGATGACGGTCATGATGATGATGGTGATGAAGATGATGATGATGGCGATGAAGGTGTTGGTGATGACGATGATCAAAGTGACAAGTATAATGATGGTGATGATGATTATTATGACATGGATGAAGATCATGATGATCAATGAAATGTCCAGGTAGGATCAATGTCAACTATGATGGGGTCATGTACGACCAAATTTTTCTTTCCAAACCATATGTGCAGATTTAAACATTAAGTAGAATATGTCAAATATTTTTTTAGATATACACATTAGTTACACCAAATTTTTGGATAACTTAAGACAAATGATTTACATATACAATCCACTTTATTATTAATATTTTTTTTTGGTAAGTCTATTACTTTAATTTCGCGGTTGATTTCTAAGACTTACTAATTTTTTTCATAGGGTGACATGGATGCACCATCTCAGACACCTTTAGCAGAGGTAAACATTAATTATTGTAATTTTTAATGTTAATATAGAAAAAAATTTCATCTTATTATGTTATTTTCTTTATGGCTTTGGAGTTATTTTGATGAAATTTTACTAATATTTGATGTCACAAATGATAGGAAAAAGCTAGAATGATCGCTGATCAAATGCAATTTGAAATACGGGTGTCATTTCTACATGAAATCACCCTTAGTGCTGACCCTATGTTCATCATCCAACAAATTAAACAAAGATACATTGATGAACTTGTTAACATTATCATCAAGGGTGACAGAAGCAAGGAGAAAGAGGCACTGAAAAAAGAATTGGACTGTAGAATCCAATCTTGAATATAAGTAGTAATTTGACTAAAGCAATAATAGAAGTTCAATAGATGTTAATATTTTATAGTATCTTATGGATTATGATCTCTAGTTTTATGTGTTCTTGTATAGACATATGTGCCAGTTGCGACATCACATGGTGAACATGGTGATTGTTGTAGTGCACAACCTTCGTGTAAGTAACACTTTGTTTGTTTTTTTTCATCAACATTATAACACTTACCTTTTTTTTTGTGGATGCTTCTAGGTAGTATCCCATTTGATCTCTATCCATTGAAAATGTCTTTACTAACAATATTGTATTCTTCAGCTCATGATGAAGTGCAGACTCCTCCTTTGGTTGGCGGTCCAGTATTGCCTGGTGTATTGTCGGCAACAAGGACCATGCAAACATCCTTGTTTATGCCCACTAGAACTGGTAAAACCTTGTTTTGCTATATTTTGTAATGTATTTCTACAAGTCGATGAACAACGAAGTAGCATATCAATGCTTAAATGATGTCTACAGAAGCCTACATACACACAAATACATGCATACACACACCATACATACATACATACATACATACATACATACATACATACATACATACATACATACATACATACATACATACATACATACACATATACATATACATATACATATACATATACATATACATATATATATATATATATATATATATATATATATATATATATATATATATATATATATATACCCACACATAAAGAGACATGGAGATGGGCAGAGAGCTATTTCTACAAGTTGATGAACATCGAACTAGCATATCAGTGCTTAAATGATGTCTATAGAAGTAGGCATGCCAACCACATTCCAAAAAGACATTTTTTGTTTGCACTTCATGTCCAATACCACATTGTACCAAAGTATGGCTAATGCACCTTTATTTTCTTTTTCAACTGAATAATGATGAACTCCAATGATATCAAGAATTTTGAAGTCAAAAACCTTTCTGAAAAGTAAGATCATAAATCCAAATTATTGCTATGTTAACTGTTATATCATCAACTGTGAATCTAAATCACAATTTTTACCTCTGTTTTACTACAGTCTGTTAAAGTCACCACCATAATGATTGATGTTATTGCTGCTGTAATGCTATTGCCTATCATGATATATTTATTGCTACTTTTATTATGCCATCATGTTATACTATTGTAACAATGCTGTCATGATATATTCAAGAAATTTCTCTGAGCCTACTGTTGTTTTTCAGCTATTCCACAATAATGTAGTATTTTTTTTACAATTCTTCTCATGTGAATAAAGTAATTAACTCTTTGAGCAATGCTAAAATTTCCTATCTACAATTTTAATCAAAAACATCACGTCATGTCCATAACCATTCCCAGATTTAAATTTTGAAGAGTTGTTGCATAAGCATGCAAGTTGAAGTGGACATCCCTTGTTAGGAATATTGCATCATAGATGCACAAAATAATAATGTGGTAGGATTGTTATGGGTTATTGTAGGTTACTGTATTAGTAGTGTGAATGTTTTAAGTTGTTCAAACAACACAATGTATTTGGAAAAGATATTTAGAAATTTCCTATAATATAGGAGGTTAAGCTCCTATATAAGTGTACTATATTTGATTGGAAAATAAAAGCATATTATGTGTATAAAATTTTATGTAGAAATTCTTCCTTAAATTTCTTTCCCTAATTCTACTATGGTATCAAAGCAAGAGATCAGGGATGAAGTGGAGAAGTGTGTGGTGGAGGATATGAAGGCACCTATGGAAGGCACCAATGGAAGTGTTGGGCCAATTCTTTTGTTGAGGCCAATGAGTTATTAGGTCAAATTTATGATTTTTTACAAAGTATCTGAGAAGATTAAACATTCAATCTCTAATCTATTTTCTATCACATGTCTGAGATTTACAAAGTAGTGTTGTGGGCAATATTCTAGATAAAAGGTTTCTCTCGGGCAAAGTCTGTGATATTGCTTGATTGTTTAATTGCATGAGAGAATATTATAGACCCACTGATCTATTCCCAAGCCTAGAACTCAACTGCACTTTCAAAGTGAGATTTGTACTTGTGTTGTGGACTAACTAAAGTGAATCCTCCATTACACTTGTTTGTCTGCAGATTGATAGTAGCACCCAACAATTTCTACTAAATCAAGGTTGCCACTGATAGCACCATAGAACTTGTAATAAGTTGTTTATAATTCTATGTGTGTTAAGTCTCACTAAGTTTATGACTATGTGATATATCTTGGCATTGGAGAGGTTTGGCGGCAATGGGTATTATTTAAACTTTGAAGTGTATAATTTTACTTTTGCTTAGAATTAAGCCTATAATACTTTTTAGTGATTCAATGGTATGTCATGTTTTAAAGTTTAATATTGTATGATATACATCAGAGTCAATATGTTTGAGCCAAAAAATAATGAAAGGTGATAACATTGTTTGAGATATCTAAGTTTTACTCATTGTTGAACCAACTAACTAGGATAAATGCTAACATAAATGTTAATGATTCAAAAGCTATTTTGTTGAATAGCATGCCTCCTAGTTATGAAAGCATTGTTTGCACATTAAAAAAAGTAGATGCTACCCTAGAAGAAATAATATCTACTTTAAATGATGAAGGAGCTAAGAAACTAGGGAGAAAATTGTAATGCGAATTAGTAAAGTTGAGTGGCTACAAGTTTTTCATCCACAAAACTACAAAGGAGAGTTTTATCAAAGCTTGAATCACCATTTTTAGGTCTGGAGGATGAGATGAATGTCAGCAGCCATGTTGAGAATCTACAACAGTGAAACTCATACCTATACTATAATATCATCCACAATCTTGTAGCGGGCACCCCAATTCAGTCTGGTGTGGGACCAACGCCCAAAGAGATGATCATGTAAACTACCATTAGGCATGTATTCAAAGACTATGATTCTTTGGTGGCCCTCTAGAGAAATAGGGGCCATGCAAAAACCCTTCAGTGCCACCAAATTATGGTGCTGAATACTGAAAATCACTTGTACCTCATACACAAAACTTGCATCACCCGCTGGAGTACAATTCTTGAACATCTTCACAACAACAACTGATCCAACTAATAAAAAACCCTTGCAAACATTCCCATACCTCCCAACACCAATAATATTATCTCTATGAAAATTCTTTGTGGCTGCCTTTATGTCCTCAATGTTAAAATGAACAAGAGTACTGTTAGGGTGCATCGAGGATTGCTCAGCAAAATGAATACGAATATCCTCTAGTAAGGCTCTTTTTTTCATTGCTCTCCTTATTACAAAATTTCCTAACTATAATAGTTGTGATCAACAAATTATATGTATAAAGCATTGAAAATAAAGTCTCCCAGAACTTTGAAAATTAGGCCTCACAATCAAAATGAACATCAGTAGCCCCCCATTCAATTTCATGATATTCACTACATAGGTTTGTTTTTACTTGTATTCATTATTGTTGTGAATGTTGAACATTAATTGTTGCACTAAACTTATGATTCTTTCTATGACGTAGATGTTGATTATTATTGTTGCAATGTTATTTTCTTTCTTTCACACAAGTGTTCTCTATTTCTCAATAGATGTTCTTTTCTACTATGAATGCAATACAAAATAAAATTCATCATTTAGTACATCTAGATTGTAATTTTGATAAAAGTGTAACTGGTGGCATCTCTTTGTCTTTCATTTCATTTGGTGTCTACTTTAATTGTCATGATGTTTCAGTTGATAGAGCAATACTTCTAAAGCTGATCCATTTCCTAGAGCAGTCTGTGTGATTAGTACTGGTTCATATGAAGGGACATTGTTGCTGAACAAGAAAACTATGTTTCTGTTAAAAGAACAAAAGCTTCTAGGCGCTTTAAAAACTTTATTATTTAAAATGTAAATTTAGTTTACTTTTACATTACTTGTTTTGGACTGATAAACCCTTTATGTTTTTGTAGGTAATAATGCTTTATTTGATCATCTTTTTCATATGAAATTGAGACTATTTGCACCCACCATACATAAAAGGTATGTAGTTTCATATCATTTCTACATAATTTTTCTTTTCTTCCATTTATTGTAATATATTAAAGTTATTGATTTAACAATCTATTTGTTTTTAAAAAGGTGGAATTTATAAACTGTGGAATTAAAAAATCAGCTGATTGCATCTTTTGAGGAGAAATTTGGAAAAAAACATTTTTAACGCTGGCCTACTTCTCAAAAGAGCATCAAAGCATATAAAGATTGTGAGGGATAAATATAGAAGGGCTCTTAAGGATAACCTAAAGTACGATCGTCCTCCTATGATTCCACTGATGGAGTGGAATGAAATAATAGAAGATGCAAAGGAGAAAAGGCTATGTGAAAATAGAGTAAATGAAGCAGCACAGGGCAAAAAAATGTATGTCATGATAGTATTAAGTACATTTTAATCATGCACTAATTATTGATATTTGTAAATATATAATCAAGATGTCTGAAATTGTTCATAGATTGTAGGACACATTCGTAGCTATAAAAGCGAGACTAGAAAATTTTGGCCAACACAAACTTGGCTCTGGTGGCTATATGAATCTCCAGTCTCCACTTGTAAGTAGGAGCAATGAAATTTCATATTTATTTTTTAATATAATGTTGCAAAAATTTTTTTTTAATGAAACCATACATGGAAAACTGACGATATTAAGAAAAAAATATAGGGCACAAAATTCAATGTGGAGCTCATAGATGAAGATAGAAAAATTTCCTTGAAGGAAGGCTATAAAGTCGTGGCTACACACCTACATGAAGAATCTGAAAGCCTTGCCCAAGAATCCAGTGCACCAAATGATATCTCACAAGTAAATTGGTCAAATGAAAAGTAAATGAAATTGAATAGTTGAGAAGATTCTTTTTTGGTATTAGTTTTGAATGTAAATTGACTGCATAACAATTTGCATAATGTTTTACTGCAGCCTTCATATCCTACCACAGAACTTGCTCATGATGATGGCCATGATGTGCATTATAGTGGTGGAGGTATTAATTTGCTATTGGAAATTAATTATGCAATTATGAATACAATTTAACATCTTCAATTGCAATTTGACGTGTATCCTTCTTTTGAATATTTTAGAGCATGTTGAACATCATGCTAAAGGAGTGGAGCATGTTCCAAGTGTTTAACATGTTGATGTGGTAGCAGATCAAAATTTTAATGTACATGATGTGGCATTTTCAAGTAAGAAAAATGCATGTTATGTTGTACTAGTACTTAATTACAGACTTGTAACATTTAAAAAAAGAAAAAGAGTATGCTAATTTATCCCATTTACTTGTTCTTGCAATAGAGCCCCCTTTAGTGTAGCAGTCTCTTACTCTTCCAAAGAGAAGGAGCCATTGTAATTTGACATTAAACATGCTAGAAGAGGAGGAGAATGACATAGATATGGATGTTCCTATGAGTGCTTTTCTTAAGAGAGCTAAGAAAAACAAAAAGAAGAAATGATGTTTTAACAATGCTCTTTGATAAACTTTGTTGGATAATGAAAGAATTTTGTTTTAAGTAATTATCTATGAATGATGCGTATTAATACTAATTTTTATTTTATGTTAATCAATATTGTTATGTGTTAATGAAGTCTTGATTAGTATTGTGTGTTAATGAATTTTATATCATATTAATGAATGTTATGTTATTGTATTGATTGAATGTTATAGTTCATAAATGGATGAATGAATGAATATAGTTAGATGATAATGGGTAATTTAGATTGATGTTAGGGGGAGGGGGGTGAGACCAGATGAGCTTCGACCTTCACGTGGTTTACCTTGTTAACTAGAGAATGCTATAGTATTCTTGAAACCAAGTGAAGCTCAAACTAACATACCCTTCGTGAGATATCCATTCTAAGGATCTAATCTCTGAATCTTAACATTGTAAGGTAAGGAACACATTGTATCTCAAAGCCAACAATTCATTCACATTTATTTAGATTGAATGCATTGCTTGTGAATGCCAATAATTCCTCTGTGTTTATTTACATTGCGTGCATTGTTTCTCAATAACAATAATTCCTATGTATTTGTTTACATTGCATTTATCAGTCTTCTCATTAGGGCTAATTAAAGCAATTATGTAGGTTGCTTGATGTCCATCACATGAAATGCAATGATGGTAGACTCTTTGTTTGTTTGGTATTTGAATACATGGATTGTGATTTCAGGAATTACATTGACAAACTATCCAAGGAAAAAATACCTCATAATCTTATTAAGGTATTTTTTTATGCTAAGAAATAATGTTTCACCTTTTACATATTATAAATTAAAGTTTCTCATGAGTTAAGGTAGATACCAAGTGTTGTGTTTGATTCAAATTCTTTATACTTTCTTTTGTAATAAATCAATGTTGGTGTATAACCTTATGTTCTAAGGTTCCTTAAGAACTAAGGAAACTCTTGAGGTGAATTATGGTAGTTTTATTTAGATTATCTATATGAATCACTAGCTCTTTGGTCTTGTTGCTGGTATTTAATTCTATCTTTCTTTAGTCCCCAACCCCTTCTTATTAAGAATGTATTATGTTGCAGAGCTTCATGTACCAGTTGTTGAAGGGAGTTTCTTACTGCCATGGTCATGGTGTAATGTACAGGTGCTTCTATTTGTTTCACATGCATTGTGTTGTGGGTCAATTTTGATTTTCTTTTTTGACAAATTAGTGATGAAGAAACTTCATGATGCAATTTGGGCTGATAGGATCACTTACAAAAGTACTATTGGTATGTCTCCCTTCCAATTGGTATATGATGTAGATGCAACCATTCATTTCCTTTAGAACTCATTCCCTAAATCTGTAAAAGGCAATAAAAGATGAAAATTTCTAGTTTGGTATTGAGAAGAGAATCATGTACTTGAATCATGTAGAATAGAAAAGAGAAATAGTGTTGAATATCATTGAAAAGCATCATAAAAATGTAAAGAAGATATTCAATAAGATATATTGACAAAGATAATTTTAAATTGGAGATATGGGTTTTTTTGGGATAATTAAAGAAATCTAAAGGATTGCATAAAAAGTTTGACTCCTTGTGGAGGAGTCCTTTCAAAATTAAAAAAGGTGCTAGGTAATAATTCCTTCCTTTTGGAATACCCATATGGTACCAATCTTCCTCTTTCCTACAATCCAATTTACAGGGCTTGAAATTCAATTTAGCTGAGTAGTTGTTTTTTAATTGTATTTGTTTAGGTGGTCTTTTATGTGGAAACAATAAGTGGTCCAGGTATTTGGCAAACAAAATTTCCCATAACCAGAATCACTACCAAAAAGGACACAAAATCATGATGGAGCTACAAAAAAATAATCAAGTGGATGAAATGCAATCTATGCAATTCCAAATTGTTGAGTGATTATTCCCAACTCAAAGAAACATATTTAGCATGGAAGTAATTTAAATGTATAGATTTTCCATCTGACATCACATCACCCCATCTCTTTAAATCTAAAAGATGTTAGGTCCTAGTTGAGCATGAATTCTAGTGGAAACTCACTTTTCTATTGTTATTTCAGATCTCTAATTGTAAATAACACAATTGTTGGTCTACCTATCATGCATAAACGTTGAAGTACAAGCCCCCTAGACACATGAGAAACTTTGCATCTCTCTCCTTGAAGAGAATTTTTTTTTCAAAAAAATAGCCTTTCTAGGTTGTTTTCCTTCAGGTACATAGCTTGCACAACTTCCAAATCTAATAGAAGCTTTTGAATGAAAACATAGATGTTTCTATAACAACTTGTAAAGCTCTAGAGGATCTTTCTTCACTGTGGGTTGGCCCTTTGTTTGTAAGTCCTTAGACATGTGACTCTTATATGTAACCCTACAGGCTTGAGTAGCCAACATAAGTACAACCAAATCTACTGGACAACTCTAGTCCATAAAATGAATAATACTTAAAATATGTTTGGAACTTTGCCATTTGATTTTCCAGTATATCAGTTCAAAATTTCATGAGGAAAACCCAACTACCATCAAAATTAAAAATTCTAACTCTATGAACAACATTACTACACAACAGTCCACTGCATACTGCTCTAAAGTTAAATTCTCTAGGATTTTACTGCTGCCCATTTTAGTGCAGATGTGGGTTCAAGAATTAGGTTTAGAATTCGTCTAATTTACAGTACTATATAACTCAGATGATAATGTTTTGGTTGCAGCACCCATTGGAAGTGGTAAGACTATTTGTTCTGAGTTTTCTTTGCTACGACTGCATCAAAAAGGTGGAGACAATACATTTCGATCTGTTTACATTGCTCCTGTAGTTGCACTTGCAAAGGAAAATTATTGTGAATGGGAGAAAAAGTTTGGGAAAGGTCTGGGATGGAAAGTAGTTTGAACTGACAAGTGAGACTATGACTAATTTGAAGCTACTTGAGAAAGGTCAGATTGTTATAAGTACACTTGAGAAATGGGATTCTCTATCTCGCAAATGGAAACAATGTAAGCAAGTGCAGCAAGTCAGCTTATTTATTGCTAATGAACTTCATTTAATTGGTGGAGAGGGTGGTCCCATATTGGAAGTACTTGTTTCTAGAATGAGGTATATTTCAAGTCAAATTGAAAATCATATTCACATTGTTTCTTTTTCCACTTCACTTACAAATGCTAAAGATCTTGGTGAGTGGATTGGAGCTACTACAAATTGCCTTTTTAATTTCCCCCCCCAGTGTCCATCCTGTACCATTAGAGATTCATATCCAGGGTGTTGATATAGCCAACTTTGAAGCTCGAATGTAGGCAATGACCAAGCCAACTTACACATCAATAATTCAGCATGCAAAAGGAGGCAAACCAACTCTAGTGTTCATGCCAACAAGAAAACATGCCCAACTTACTACCATTGATTTATTAACTTATTCAAATGTAGATGGTGGGGAAAGATCCTAGTTTCTTCAATTTATTGAAGAAGATTTGAAACCTTTCATTGCCAAAGTGAAAGAACCTACATTGAGCCATGCATTATCTAATGGAATTGGGTATTTCCTTGAAGGTCTCACTTTGGTAGAACAGGAACTTGTAGCCTAGTTGTTTAGTGTAGGGGCAATTCAGGTGTGCATTGCAAGTAGTTTAATGAGTTGGGGATTTTCTTTGTCAGCTCATTTGGTTATTGTCATGGGTACATAGTATTATGATGGATGGTAAAATGCTCACATAGACTATCCTATAACTGATCTCCTCCAAATGATGGAGCGTGCCAGTACACCTCTGCTTGATAATGCTGGAAACTATGTAATTTTATGCCATGCACCTCGTAAAGAATATTATACAAAATTATTATATGATCCATTTCCTATGGAGAGTCATCTAGATTACTTTCTCCATGATCATATCAATGATGAAGTTGTCATGGGTACTATTGAAAGTAAGCAGGATGTTGTAGACTATCTTACTTGGACATTCTTCTATGACTCACACAGAATCCAAATTACTCTAATCTTCAAGGTGTCATCCACAGGCATTTGTCAGACCACCTTTCTAAGCTCACAGAGAGTACTCTAAGTTATTTGGAATCAAGCAAATGTGTTTCCATAGAAGATGATATGTATCTTTCTCCTTTGAACCTGGGGATGATAGCATCTTACTACTATATTAGCTATACCACCATTGAACTCTTCAGCTCAAAAGCTATATGAAATAATGTAGGGGGAGAAATAGAAAGAAGATTGGATGAGGCTATGTGGGAGAAACCAATCTTGAAGCACTTGAGATGGTTCACAATACTCTTGATCTGCTTCCATCAATGCATGTCATTTATAATATGTACTTCTTTGAATACTGTCTCCTGCTAGGGTAGTGTCTGCAACTTTATGCACATTTTATTGGTTTGACCCTGAGAGTGACATATTTTTGATGCCCACCTAATGGTATTCTATTAGAGCCTGTGGTAGGAGGTAGAAAAACATTTATCTCACCTTCTGAACTATGGTGCACTTCATTTTGAAACATTCTAGAGATGCTTGCCTTCAACGCTCATGAGAGAGAATTCCCACTTGAGAAATTCCATCAACTATCATTTAGTGATAACCTTTAAGCTGTCATGGCTACTGCATTCCATCAAAGTGCATGCTACTACCAAAAAAAGTTTCTCTATCCTTCATTGCTAACCCCCATCTGACTTCTACCTTCTCTAGCCAAAGTCAAGGTGAACAGAACATTGTCAAAGTAGAAAGATTTTTTTTGAAGAAAATATTTATAATTATTAGTCTACTTTTAATCTATAGGTTGGAGATCTTAAAGGAATATTTGGACTTTTAATGGTCTAGATACATGTGTTACATACAAAATTTGGTGTCTTGGACATGTCATATGGAGGTGGAATAGGCAAGTTCTTTGACTTAGGAACCATGCTGTGGGTGGCATTTTCTTAATGCATGGTGATATTCTTTCTTTTAATATTTTATAAATGTGTCATTAGTTATATATTGCTTGTTAGAGAAAATTTTTATGTTGGTAAGAGTTGATATATTGGCATCTGCAATCTTGGCTCTTCTATTTATTTCTTTACTCAACTAATCTGAGTTTTTCATATTATGCAACCAACACAGTACTTATATGTCATCATGGGAAGCTACTTGCACTTTCAGAGGCAAATAAGCCTTGTAATACTTTCTCTTTCTTCCCTCTGCCGTTACAATATTTTTGATTGGTTAAGCTAGGGAATAGAGCCTATTCGATCTGGTGATCCTCTAAATATAATAAAAGTGATTGAATAAAATTTTAATACCTAGTGCTATGTCTTATTACCATATAATAGTGCATAAAACACACAATGGTGAAATCTTCAAGATTTGAAAGCATATATGGATACAGCTTGAAATCTATTTTTAATTCCTTAATCTCCACAACTGATGCCATTCATAGCTACACAAAAATTTACAACAGTATGTGACAATCTTTCTATTTTGTTCCTATCTTTATACTAATTTAACCAAAAATCAAATATTCTAGAAAACAAGCTATACTTAAAAGCATCTTTATCACTTATAAGGATGAGATTGAAGATTAGGCCAATTGAGTAGTGAAAAATTATAGGTAAGACTTATTTGGATAAATAAAAGATTTCACTTAATCACTACAGTGACGTACAAGATAGATCAAGTCAAAGCACTTTGAACTTGAACACATTCACACTGAACCTGTGCAGAGGTTCCTATCTGACCTAAAATAATAATAGTGAAGTACCAAGAAACTGCTAACATGAATAGAATTCTTCATTAATAGCTTTTCTGTTAGCATATTTTCTACCCTATTGATTTTTTTCCTTTTTCTCATTTTGCAATAGGATACAATAGATAAGAAACTATTTAGTGTTTCAGGGAATGAAAAGTAATCCTATATTGAACTTATTTCTTATTTTCTCCTTTGCAAATGCTCTTCGAGTCTTTGAAGATGGAGATTTGCAGACTCTTGGATTGATGGATTATGATGAGAAATTAACTCTTTCATTCACTACACACCCAAAGATTGATCCAAATATAGGTAGTAGAACAAGTTCTATTTTGATAGTTAAAACTTAATGCAATTAAGAATGTTCAAGTAAGCTATAGGCTATTTTAGAACAAAAAAGAAGAATCAAATAACTATAATGCACAGCCAAAGTTTGATCCGATCACAATAGCATAACACATTCAGATTTTATAGTTAATGTAATTACTCGTAAAGGATGTTTCAAAAAGCTATAGACTGCTTTAAAATATAGATTTATGTGCCTGATCACTTTTTCCATTATGTGCAGGAGAAATGTTTACATTTGGCTACCAACATACTCCTCCCTATGCTACTTATCGAGTTGTCACGAAGGAGGGAATAATGCTTGATCTAGTTCCCATAATGCTTTCAAAGCCAGTCATGATGCATGACTTTGCAATAATTGATAACTATGCAATTTTCATCGATCTTCCTCTCTATTTTGCCCCAAAGGTATTTTTATTTCAGAGTAATCTTATATCATTATCTTGTTGTTTGAAGAGTATGGAGAAGTTATTGGAAACTATCTGAACTCAAATAATTCAGCTGCATGAATAATGTATTTAAAACCTTAGAACTTTAGATCCTTTTTGTTCTTCATAAAGAAAATATAGGATAGAGGTTGTCTATACATTCTTCAAAAATAAATCAAATTGCTCAATTTTACTTGTTTCTATATCAGGATATGGTGAAGGATAGAAAACTCAATATTTCTTATGATACTACAGTGAAAGCACATTTTGATATACTACCTCAATATGCGAAAAATGATCTTCAGATGAGATGGTTTGAGCTACCAAACTACTACATCTTTCATAATGGTAATGTTAAGGCACAAGCATAATATTTTAGTATTGTCTTGATAACTTATAGACCATTTTTCCTTAAGTTTTCTTCAAGACTCATTTTTCCTCGCATTTTTTAATGTTTTATTTAATAAACTTACATTTTTCTCTTTTACAACTAGTAGTAGATAAGTTTGTATTACTATTGTTAGTTTTATGATTATCCTACATAGGTTGGTCAATCACTCTGAAAACAAGCTGAGATATCTCTTAGGAGTCTTATATATCTTTTCTATTGGGCACTATCTACCAAATATTAGCCAATGCATGGGAGGAGGGTGATGAAGTTGTCCTTTACACTTGTTGATTAGTTGGCTTGGACCTAGAACTAGTTGGTGGACCCATCAAAGAAAAAATAAAAAAATTCTAGAATGAATTGTATGTCAACCATTCAACTTAACTAGTTCTTTTGTGCTTCAGTTATTAACCCATGCATAAATAAAGGATGAGTCATCAGGTATTATCTATTTTACTTTGGTGATCAGATATGAGATGCATTTCAATTTAAAGAGTGGGAAGGCTTCACAAAAGAAACTGTCAGAGTCTGCAGCAGATTTTCCAAGGACTAATGAAAAGTATATTGGCAGGTAAGACAATTTTGAGTGATTATACTGATAGATATCGTCTTCATAGAACACTTCATCTCTAATTTTATCTCCATTTTTGGTCGATCTTATTGCCTTGGGTACAAGGTTGATTGGGAAATATCTAATTCTACTTTATGATTAAAAATGCATGCAGAAATAGTGTTATGTGTATGGTACTACACTAGATTCAATAGCTAAGGTCAAGGGACTTGTAAAATTTGATCTTCAAGCAGAACCTGAGGTGGGAAAGTTTCAGATTGAAGTTGGAGGCAATGTGCTAGGGGTTTTTGACTTTGGACTTGGAAGATTTGGTTTTGAGGCAATATTTATACCCAGGAATTCTAGGTTAGATCTAGAGAAGGACGATGGTTACTTGATATGTTTTCTTCATGATGAGAACACTGGGTATGGTTCTAGTTTACACTCAATTTTTTTGAGTCCCGAGTTGTCTTATATTTTTCTCTAGAGATGATAAGAAGAAACTTATATTTATGTGAAGGCTATTGTCTCTCAAAGACATGATGAATAGGTTGTCTGGTACATGCCACTATTTCGAGAGATATAGTCTTTAACAAAATGGCCCAAAATAATAACAATACCATAGTCAATACTGAAACTAGGATCGAGATAAATCATAGTATTTACTATTAATCACTATATTAGCAGGTGACATGTTAGGAAAAAACTGATTATGTTAGAGAAATCAGCAATTATGAGATGATCAATAAAGAGGAAACAATTGAGAGCTTAGAGTGACACAATTTTCAAATGATCATATGAAATGAAATGGGCATGCGAGTAGAAAGAAACTAGAAAGACATTGTGTATAGATGAAGGCATGAAATGGATGGTTTTGGAGCACTCAACATAGACACTCAACATTTAGTACATATCATCATTCAGGATCAAATGGGTGTGTGGGATTATACACATAGTGAACAATAAAGGAGGGAATTGAACCCTTCCCGAGGCTCACACTTGTTGAAGTCCACTTGAGCAATGACCCTTCCTGTGAAATTGCTATCTAAAACCTTTCTAATGAGATAATGTGTTATGAGCTCTTCATTAGTGGGATGGAATGTGAATCTAAGAAGTAGTTGTGCATCACCCATATCATGACTGTAACTAAAGTTAAGAGCCTCTATTATTGAATTCTCTTCCCTATCCCCCATATTCATTTCCTTTTCTATTCACAATTCACATGATGCATTTATTCTATTTATTTTGATTGTGGAAATATAGTTTATGACTATAATCAGAGTGAATTCTATATATAGTTTATGACATTTCTTTGAGGCATTCTTTAAAATAATTCACATGCCTTGCCTATGATTTGACATTTTACATGCATCCTGCACTCTCTCATCTAGTTGATGATGGATTACAGACAGTGATCTGAAACGATGATGCTAAAAAACACACACAATCAAATCCAAAATGAACTTTCATTACAAATGGATTTTGGAAATCTGATATTGTTAATTTTGCATGCATGTCTACTGGGACAATCAAAACTTAAACATATATATAATAGATTTTGCATTACAAATGGATTGTGGAAATCTGATATTGTTAATTTTGCATGCATGTCTACTGGGAAAATCACAACTTAAACATATATATAATAGATCAAGATCTATTATATATATGTTTAAGTTGTGATTTTCCCAGTAGACATGCATGCAAAATTAACAATATCAGATTTCCAGAATCCATTTGTAATACAAGTTCATTTTGGATTTGATTTTGTGTGTTTTCTAGCATCATCATTTTAGATCACTCTCTATAATCCATCATCAGATAGATGAGAGAGTGCAGGATGCATGCAAAATATCAAATCATAGGCAAGGCATGTGAACTATTTTATGGAATGCCTCAAAAATAAATTGACCAATTGGTCAAAATTTAGACCAATGCTTGGCAGAAATCGTGCCAACAATTTTGAAAGTTTTCAAAAAATGTATTGGGCAAAATTTCAACCAGATAGTAAGTTGGTCAAAATTTTGACGAGAAAATTTTTGACCAATTGGTTGGTCCAAATTTTGACCAACCTGGGTTGAAATTTTGACCAATAATGGTCAAAAAATGAGCCCAAATGTACTAGTGAAGGATCAACAACTTGAGATGTATTTTGATCTGATTTGGGCAGCATTGAACTCATTTTTCCAAATCACTCCAGAGAGAAGACACGTGGCATGCATGTAATACTAGTGACTATTCAATAATCATTTTCACATGGATGGTGGATATCATACTGATATGCAAGATAGGGAATCAAGCTGACCACCATTCGATCAACTTAGATTAATGACTCCAAATGAATTTTAGGCCGATTTCAACAATAGTTGACTTGTATTCACATATTCCTTGGGAAGAGGACATGTGACATACTTGACATAACATCTATTGCAACATTCGCATCCTTTATAGTGATACACACCATTCGATCAACAAAGATTGAATGGTCGTAGTCATATTTCATGTCAATTTTAGCTAGAGTAGTCTTGCTTTCTAAAATGACGCACAAAGAAGACACATGCCATACATGAATCGAGTCAAAAAGAAGACATGTGGCATTGACATAGACCATGGTTTGTTAATGAGACATGTAAAGATTGATGGCTAACACTGTTGCAACATTAAAGATCGATGAGTAAAGACTTATTTCAGGCCGAATTTGGGTACCTTGAATTTCGTTTCAAAATTTCCCCCGAAAAGAAGTCTTTAGAAAGAAGTCTTCATAAATTAGTGATAGCTATTAGAGTTAATCCTGAATTATACTATAATGTCATACATTTATAGTTTCATGAATAATTATAATTGAAGCTGTCCACTATACAATGTACACTAGAATTAATATCAAACACATGCTCAAGTAATTTGCTTTTGTGCATATTGTAAGGTTTAGTTTTCATTATTCAAACTTGAATTTCTATTGTGTGCACAAATTACCAATCCAAGGACCAAGATTTAGTAAAAGTAGTGTAGCTATGAGCATCAGAAACCTAGTCTTCTTTGACAACTCAAAATGTCACAGAAATAAGTTATCAATTATAGTTTCAACTTTCTAGGTAAGAACTAAGATCTTGATTCTTGAACACATTTTTTACTGATAGTTTAGTAACTAGTATCGGCTGTAAAATTCAAAGTTTAATTTCCAATTTATCATGCATTGTAAGCCTAAATTGTTTACTTTTTAGTACCTAGGTAACTTGAAAAGTTAAAAATTACAAATACAATTTAGGGTTTAAATGTTATTTGTGTTCGAAAATTATAAATTGTGTTTGTGTATAGTTCTATAAAATTTTCAACAATGATGAAAACATACAAAAGGAGTGGCACTAGTAGTGGAATTGCAAAACCAAAAGAAAATATAGGGGACCCATAAACTAGTTTTTGACATGCACAAACTTGTTAAAATGCTAGGTTTTACTAATGAATTCCATGATATTTTGGATCCTGTTATCTATGTAAGGAGTATTAAGGCAATTAGATATGCAATTGAAGATAAGTGGAATGATGCACAAAAAGAATCAAAATATATTAAATCGAACACCATGATAGGGACCATTGTAAACAAAGATGCAACGTGGATTGGTGGAATTGCCCGCTTGGGGTTCCCTCAAGTATTCCCTTATCCAAAATTTGTAATAGTTTGTGCTAAAAAAATTGATGAAAATAGAAAGCCAATTGTGAATCAAAACACACAGGAGGTGATTTTGTCTATCACACAGAGTGAATTTGGTAGACTATTGGACCTAGGGTCTGAAGAACAAAACCCAACCCACATTGACTGGAAAAAACTGGCATAAACATATGGCAAGTTAGGTTCAGATAAAAAACATTGTTATATTAGAGGGTTGGCAGATGGATTCAATCTACCTCATGATCATAAACCTACTTACGAATTAGATTTTTTTTGCTATGGGTTTAGGATAATATATCTCAGCTATCAATGTGTTTAGGTTTGGAAATTAACAAGAAAGTGGGTGCCAACATTTTGGAAATGATTTTTGATATTCATTTTCTAAAACAACCTATGAGATATAATTATATTGGGCACATTGTACATCACATGAACAGACAATTGTTAATGATTAAAAGAGGGGTAGACCCACTATCACAAAAGACATTTAGATACACAACCTACGTGTGTTGTCCTCTATTATCAAAGCATCATTAAATTTTTCAAACAAACAAGATTAAGCTTAATTTTGGTAAACTAATATTTGAATGGACAACTATGATTAGGATGGGTGATCCCCATGTAAGGAAACTTGCAAGAAAGAATATAATTGTTTCCACATAGCCCATAAAAGATTTGAAATAAATATGCAATTGAAATCCACATGCAAGAGAATAGAAAACATACCCACAAAAATGTGAGACAAGATATACCTTGGGAAACCCTCATTGAAGGTAAAAAACTGAGCCTCCAAAAGCATCCATCACCATGTATAATTCAACAAAAAATACCATTGGAATATAACCATGAAAGCCTTCAAAGTCATAGCCACAACCAAGCAATCCATGTGAATAAGTATGAATCTATACATCCCATACCATGCTTCCAAAATTCACAAATGCTCCCTTGGCTAACTTGTCCAGCCTTGTCATGCTCAACTCTTTCCCTTTTTTCCTTATTCCTCTACCAAAACTACCCTTGTGGCTGCTTATATAGTAGCAAGTCCCACAAAACCACCAAGTAGTATTACATAAACCATGTGCTACCCAACCCATTAACCCCATATTTAATATTGAAAATTTAAATTTTTTTCCCAATATTAAATAATTACATGAAATATTATCACAATATTATAATACAACTCATCAAGTATATCCCATGGGAATATTTACATATTGCATGCCCATCTAGGTGCAACATTACATAATAAAATAAAATAATACAATATAGTTCAATATTATGCAATATGTGCAACACCGTGACAACCCAAGGGAGCTACAACCACTTTGTAGACTTCCTTTTGGTACCATTTTATCAGATTGCTTGTGTCTTATAAATAATTAATTCAACTAGGAAGTCAAATTCAATTGGCTGACTAGTACTTTATGGAAGAGTACACTGTATTAAGATTTTATGTTTTAGTTGTAGAACCCTACAAACTTCCTAGACATGTGATAGAAAGGGTATTTGCATTGGAATATGTATGGTACATGGAAAGCACATATGTATTGTTTCACGATCATTAAAAGAATGCCATTTTCCCTTCTTTTCCTGTCGGATGTGGAGGGTTCACATTTGAGAGGAGAGCATTCAATGTGGTACAATAATTGTTTGCATTTTTAAAATTTGATGTTGCTAGGGACTGACAATACGACCCACTAAACATAATTGGTATAAACCTTGTATAGATTAGGAACTCCACAAGAAAATGTCAACATGAGAATGTGCCATTGATTGAAAGATTTAAAAATATGAAATCATGGGAAGAGGTCAAAATAGAGATGGAAAAATGCTCCAGTGAAAAAAAATTCAATACATGAATTGACAGCACAAATTAAAGAATTGCACATACAGAAAGAAAAAGTGTAGCCGGTGACATCCTATAATTTCTACCAGAAAGAAAATCATCCAAGTAAAAAGCATCTTCTAGATGCCATAAATCATGATTGTGCAGCTGCAAAGTTGTGTCGATAAAAAAATAATGCATTTTGGGAGATGAGGAAGAATCTCAGCGAACCAAACACCTTTGCATATTTTGAAGAGTTGCCTGAGGATGAATTATTTAGAAAATTATGGTATAATGAGACTCTAGATGTAGCAGCACCACAATGTGATGCAGCTAATGAAGGCAATGAGTATGAGGTTTGTAAGGATCCTTCATCCATAGCCACAGGCACTACCACTAGTTTCACTAAATCCACTGCTCCAAGTAGTAGTACATTTGATTGAACAATAACTAGACAATATGTTGTATATAATCAGAAAACAAGGGAAAAATATGGCATAGGGGAAAATATGATAGGAAAAATGGCTTATCTAGCTGATGGTAGGTTGGGCATAATAGGTCAAGGAAATTGATATCCACTCCCAGTACCAGATGTATCGAAATGTGGTCATAAACCAAACATTAGATATGCATTAGATGACCCATCAAGTTCAAAAAAGGTGAATCCAACCATTTTTTCATCCCAAGTGGATATATAACCACCCAAGTTGTTTCCTCTACAAAAGATATGATGCGACTAAAATTTGACAAGATTGCCAACCTTGGAGTTGAAGGTCATTATGCAAAGAAGAAAAAGGTTTTGGGTACTGATACTGATACAATGCCAGTTTCAAATCCCTCAACACAAAACCTTCAAAACAATCCAAAAACTCCATTTGTTAGTGGTAGTGGGGTAGGATTAGGAAGGGGTGATGCCATTGTTATTGGTAATCCTCAAAATGCAATTATTACAACCTCAGGCATTAGTGGAGACTAATACAATGTTACAAGTTTTCTTTATCCTTTCAAGCATCATACTATATCAGTAAACCCAAATTTTGAATTCATTAATTTTGTATCAAATTTTCAAGAAATCACAAAGATGAATAGAAAAAATAATAAGGCATTCAAGAAGGATGTACTTGAGGTGGTTTGATCTCAAGAACTTGCATCAAGTAGGATATTTCCAACATATAACACCAATAAAGAAACGATGGAGTTTATGATTGTTTGTCCCCCATAGCTAGATAATAATCCACCAGAGAGAGATAAATCCATCAGATTTTCATATTAGCACACTATCTATGGATTTATCCAAAGTACAAAATGTGGACAAAGTAGTGTAGCAAAAAAAACCAACTCCGTGGTCTACAGTTCATTGGTCAAGGCAGAGAGAGAGAAAAAAGGGTTGGAGAAGGCAATTGAAAAGTTAAAAGTAGACCTGGAAAATGAAAAGGCAAAGAAGAAAGTAGGAGATATTAGGTGTAAAGAAATAGAGAAAAGGATTACAAGTGTTTCCTCTCAAGGATCAAGTGCACAGCCTTAGCCAAAAAATATGGAGGCATAAATGAAAATTCTAATGGAATAATTGGAAGAAAGAAATAAAAAGCTATCTGATGTAAATGTAGAGAGAGAAGTAGAACTCGAGATGTTGAAAGAAAAATTGGAAGAGAGAAATAAGAAACTTAGTGATACTTTGAACCATGTTAATATGGAAGTTGATGAAAAACTCAAAGAACTCAAGGACAAATTGAAAGAAACAAATAAAAACTTGAGGATGAAAGAGCATCTGTATTAGATATTTTTAAAAAGTTGGAGTCTAGTGGACATACAATCGGTATCATAGATAAAGAATTGGACAATGAGAAGGAAAAAGAAAAATAATGGGAAGAGAAAGAAGAGGAAATAAAGAAACAAACTGAAAATCAATTGTCACAAATGGCGCAAGAGGTACAGAAGGCTAATAAAACAATCAAAACCTTGGAGAAAATTTTCTTTAAGTCAAATGAAAAAATAAAAAATTTAGTCAAGCTAATTAAAGAAAAAATGTGGGGGAAAATTATGGCAAATACCGATAGGTTGTGTGATTGGTTTGAATTGCATCAAAGTTTTTGAGCTATTTGTGGGAGTATCAAAGAGAAGATTGAGAAGAACAATGACCTTTTTAAGCTCAAGAAGACTGCAAGATAGATTATACACATAATCAACACACACAGTGACAAGTATTTGGCTAGCCAAGGAGTTCATGACCACATTAGTGCATCAGTAAAGACATCAACTATCATTAAAAAATGCCAGAGTATAAGGGAAGGAGAGGAATATTTGAACTCAGATGGATGACAAATAAAAATTAATGAAAAGTCTTGGTTTTCCTACTCCTTGCTCTAGTAATTCATCAATGATAGTCATTGGCAAGGAATCTTACCAAAAAGAGTTGGAAGCCAAAATGATGTCTAACATAGTCAAGTTTCCTTAAGATTCAAGTCTTGAAGGCATTTTGAATTGCATTAAACCATTGGCGAATCTGAATGCACTATTTGATGTAGCATTGATTTCAAGTAAATCTTCCAAATATGGAAGTCTGACAAATTTAAAGGTCATCTACCATAAAATAACAAATGTTAAAACACCAAACGAAGTAGACTTCAACATCCTAAAAAAGCTGATTGAATCTTCAGTCATATCATAAGACATCCATCATGCATCAGAGTATGTATAATGTGACACTTGGAAAATGATTTTAATCATCTTTATAGTGTTTACTTTATTTCTATTTGTAATTTTTTGATATTATTTTAAAGTTTGAACTTTATTTCTTGAACAGGATAAATGTAGGAGAATTAAAATGCTATTTTGCTTACCAGGCCTATTAAATGCAAAGGCAAAAAATGTAACTGATATTAAATTTGATGCTAGTCTAAGATTCTAAGACCCTTCCCATGAGGCAAAATGACCTGAAGATGTTGTTGCTCCCTTATTTCTATATTTGTATAAAAGGGAATTCAAGGTCATTTTCTGAATGTTATAGTTGTAATTTTTGTACTTTTAACTCATGATTATGAAAATGGGCATTCAAATTTAAGTTTTGCAAATTGAAATCACTAAATTTTATCATTTGATTTGCTATATTTTCACAAATATCATCAAGGATTGTCATTTTACTAGAAAAACGTATAATATAAGCATAATAATGCAAATAAAAAATAATAGTAAGAGTAAAATTTGAATGAATCTTGATTCATGAATTATGGTATCATCTAACTTAAAATGTACTTGTTTGTTTGACATTAGACATTTAAAAAAATGATATAATTTATTATGCATGATAGATTAATCATGATTAGATTCAAATAATAATTCAGAATTGACACATCATACCGTAACTAGTACATTTACCCCTATTTTTCTACCAAAATTTTCGACCAAAGGCCATATTGGCCTATGATTTCATTTTTAAAAAGTTTTTTATCCTTGTGTTGGTCAAAATTTTGACCAAACTAGGGTTTTATGCCCTTGGGTTCATAGCAAAAAAAAAGAGATAATTTTGGGCGGGAGCTTTTTGAGGTAAAACATTTGGGTTGTTTTCTCATACAAATTTTTGCTGCTTCTCGATCGAGTAAGAGGGATAGGTGAAAGGGGTATGGAACTTAGGAATAGAGATGGGGATAGGAGCTCCCATTTCCTGGGCTGAGAAGGGACCAATTTGACCAGCCGAATGAAGAAATCTTCTATTGTCTGGGGTTTGAGCAGATGGGTTTTTCATAGCCTTATAGGGGCATTACAAGCTTTCTTCTCCAGGTGAGTTTTTAGTTTGTAAGTACAAACACATCTAATCATATACGCTTGATTTGGCCTTAAAAATGGGATTTAATCACCTCACCCACCTACTGGGCTAGTGTAGACAAGCAAAAATACTCTTTGTATGAGACAAAGGGCTTTTTCCAAATCCAAATACTCTTCGTATAGCTACCCTAGGTTAAAGTTAATTGAATTTCTTTCTTTCTTTATTTATGCTGATGAAGGAATCCTTAAGGAAGATTTTTAATATAACATTGTGGATTGCAAAAATTTTAAGCCTTAACCCTTTTTTATTTATGAGGTGCATGGTTTCTTCTAAGTTGTATACTAATTCGAGATTAAATGTCACTTACTCTTTCTTTGTAGTCCAAAGTGTCTCTTTTGAATTACTACTTGTAATTTATCCTCGTCAGTGTGCTTTTAACTCTTTTGGTTTGCATAGTCTTGAAGTCTCTAATTATTTACTATTTAGGAGGTGGAGGGTTATGCTTTAAATTTTAAAGTGTACATCTACGCGAGTCCTAGTGTTTTATCAAGTATTCTATTGTTTTGTGGTATGTATTGTTGATTCTTTGAATTCTTATTGCATTCCTCTAGAAGATTCTTTCTTTATTATAGATCTCAAAAGCTTGAAGTCTTTAATCAATTGTTGTTTAGGAGGTGGATTGTTGCTTTTAACTTTTAAACCTACAGCTATGTTAGTCTTAGTCTCAATTCTTAGTCTTTTGTATTGAAGCTTTTAGTCTGCAAAACATAAACTTTTCTCAAGTGGCAAGTCTTTAGAAACCTAATTTCAAGATTCTTTGGTAGTGGAAACATTATGTTTGAAAAATCAGGTACCTATCTGATACATCCTATGAATCACTGGTGATAAATCACATAACCTAGTCTTCATTTAACATTCTAACATTGAGCTATCTGCAACAATGACTACAAATGTCTTATTTTGAGGAGAAACATAGTTTAGATCATGTTCTTGTAGTACTTTGCAAATTTTTTTGGCTAATTTTGGTGATAAATCACATACCCTAGTCTTCATTTAACATTCTAACATTGAGCTATCTGCAACAATTACTGCAAATGTCTTATTTTGAGGAGAAACATAGTTCAGATCATGTTCTTGTAGTACTTTGCAATTTTTTTTGGCTAAGTCCATATGAAATTTAGCTTTGAATGGATCAATGTAAATTGTTTAGATTCATATCACAATATAGTTAGCAGATTAACAAACATTTTGAAGGAACTAGATGTTTGTTGAAGTATAGAGATATTTAGTTTTTTTTTTCATTATGCAAATTGAAAAACTTGAGCCCATCTCTTTGTATTTATTTCGAATTTTTTTTTTTTATGTTTGAAGTATGAAAGCACCCCTTGAATAGAAAAGTTGAAAAACAACACTGGAAAACTTGACCTAAAGTGCTTTGCTTGAAAATTAGAGGTCCTAATTGAGCAGCCCACTCTGAAACTAAAAACATGAATGAATAACAACATAAAACCACAACTTATCACCTAGCACAAGCATTTCCTCAGTTCCTTGAATAGTATGTGAATTGGCAGCCCCACTATCAGCACCATCTAAGCTAGTATAATGGAGGTATTTCACAACTTGCTTTTCTCTTTCTGCCTTCCCCCTATCAAAATGCAGGGAAGGTGCTCTTAATGTTTGCTGGACATTAACCAAATTAAAGCCAGGGAAGAAAACCTCCCTATAATCCACCATGAATTTCTGCAAGGTATCAATGGCTCCAACAAGTGCTATGAGGCTGGAATTTGAGTCCCTATAGGCCATAGAATAATAATGTTGTATTAGATTAATAAACTCCTTAGAGTTGCTCAGGCATCATGAATAATAGAAGTTGTTCTTTTATATAAGGATGACAAGGTATTTTCAAATGTAGGTTGACAACCAACAATCTAATGCAAAGATCAAGACAAGATCACGAATGGTGGAGGTTGAAACTCACAAATCTAGTAATTGGGGACCCTTTTTGAGAGAAATGAACCAACAAAATGGGTAATGATGTAATTAGATAATACTCAAATCTCTCTAACAAAAAATTCTATTTTATGGACTGCAAAAGAGGACCTTCATAAGCATGAAAAGTTGCATCAGCTTGGAACCTTCTTCCCAGATATTGGTCCACTTTTGACTTCTAAGTTCGTATAGTACTTGGCAAGCTTGTGTTATTCGAAAGTAAAATGTTATGAGTTATTGTACATATAATATTGAAGTTTATTTTGTATCTATTTCCTTAGTTTTGAATTGATTCCAGAGTGAAGCAATGACTTATATTATATATCTTCCTTAATGGAAAAGAATTTTGGCTTAAAACAGTGAGGATATGCTTCAGCATGTCCATTTGTGTTATACCTAACATTATTATTTAACATAGGTGAGAGATTTTGTTTAACATAAGTGTGAGTTTTTTATAAACACAGATACCTTTTAGTTTTTTATAAAAAGTGAAGCAATAGAACATCTGAAAGAATTTTAGTGAGATTACTTTTAGTATTAATGTGCTTTAGGCTATGGCTGAGATGCTTAAGGAATAATGTGCTTCAATATGAATGCGATTTAGAAAATGTGTTTTCTTCTTTAGGAGATTTTCTAATGGGTGGTAAGTGTTCCATTTATTCTCAAGAGAAATGGATTCACGTTGAATCACTACTCATGAAGCATGGGTCAATGAGTTTGACTTAAAATCACACAGTTAAATCCTGATAGCAATATCACAATTTGACTTGCTGTGGAAATTATCTCCTACTTATCGATAATAGATTTATCAAAGATTTAAGAATTTATGAAATAGTCAGACCAATAAATCATAATACAATACCCAAAGTAAATCATATTGTAAATTCTGTGGAAACACTTGTAAATCCACTGAATTAGGGGGTTTTGCCCCTAAGTCAACAATGACAATACCAAGGGTTTTTGTCATTGACTAAGCTGATTTGGATTTCCATCCAAACTCAATAAGAGCATGAAAGAGTTTTCAGCTTTTGCCCTTCCAATTCTTGTGGACTTGGAAGGGGTTTTGTCCTTCCTATTTGCAAGGCACTACCTTTATTCAAAATAGATAACTTGATGTATTTTCTAGACTATTGCTGATTTGATGCTTTTTATGAACTATCTCTTCAATGAATGTCTAATTTTATTTGTTGCCGACTGATTTTCTCACCTGATACTTGCAAAATGAATTTCTGAGTTGATGTCCTCAAGCTCAAAGTTCTCCCCTTCATATCTTCAAATTGGAGTCAGTCCCACCTCTTCAACAAACCTTTAAGTTTGCAAGAATTACAAGCTTAATTTTATTTATGTTGCAAGAATTAGACCTCTTCATTGCTACACTTGGAGAATAATAATTTAATTTTTTATCAAATTAATTTGTTAGCGCTACTGTTTATTACACTGCTTTGGGTATGTAAAAATGTTGAATGCAAGTCATGGACATTAAAGACTTGTTTGTGGAAAGGATGCATAGTTGTTAGTGGAAGAGATGTATAGCTATAACATGTTATTGTTGGGAGTGAATGAGAAACGTTCACTCCCAACAATAACATTTTAAAATGCAAATTCCTCATCAAATGTTTGAGAAACATCATCACCACCTTCACCAGTGCCACATTCTTCAATGTCTTCAAATGCAATCAATGCTTCCAGTTTGAGATTACTATTTAGAAAGTACTTAGCCCTTTGAAAATAGTTGCACCATATCGCCAATACTTAGTTGTGTTCCAAAACCACTGATAGAGCCTAATGAAGATGGATTTAAGGACACTACCAAGGATAGATTATTGGACCAACAAATCTCATGTTGAAACCACCAATATTTTGATTTTAACCAGTCATAAAGGTGAATTTGAATGTTATTTGTCATATTTGATTTTCCAAATTACAACTCCCTTTAGAAGAAATGTTTTCCTCTAGGCTTCCGTATCATCAAAAAAGTTGAAGGAATAGACTAATGTGATGTTGCAGGATAAATTAATGGTAAGGGGACAAGGACATGTTCTCAAGCCACCTTATCATTGCACATGAAAGTAGATATATTCCACAGGCCTAAATGTTTCATTTTGTGAAGTAATAATGACTTGTTTTCCATTCACCAACTATTGCCTCTCTTGAAAATGCCATTTAGTGCAAATGCAATGTAGTTCCAATGTATGTCTCTATAAAATGTCATTAGATAATTACTTCCAACCATTAATGGTTTCAACTTTCAAGAGCTTTCCTTACAGCTTGTTCAAATTAACTAAAGATATGTATGTGTAAAACTGTAAAAGCGCAAAGAATGAAGGCAACAGAGTTGATAGGAATCTAAAACAAAGTTTTTGGTCTTTGATTTTGATGGTATATGATCTTATCTTCTGATAGACTTGTGGAAGCAATAAATTTTTCTTATGATACAAAATTGCATACATAGCCTACCTAAACTTGAGGCTAACTATTTGACACCCTTGGTATCCAAGAGATCATCTCAAACACCAACCACTATGAACATAAAATTTGGTCTTTAAAGTGGACTATAGTAATAAAAAGCTTTTAGGTGCACTTATCTTTGATAGAATTGTGGAAGCAATGAATTTTTCTTATGAGGCAAAATTGTGTAGATAGCCTACCTAAACTTGAGCCCAAGTCTTTGACACCCTTAATATCCAATAGATAATCTCAAAGGCCAACCTCAATGAACACAAAATTTGGTCTTTAAAGTTGACTATGGTATTAAGAAGCTGATAGGTGCACTTATCTTGAGCTTTCTTCATTCAGATTAGATAAAGCCTGCAAGCACACATAACTTTTACCTTAAAATGTTCTTTTCATCTTTGACATAGACAGTAGCAAAGTATCATGCTTTTAGAAGTAATTTTTGCACTTGTTATCACCTAGATGCAATCTCAATTTATATGTTGGAGCATTTCTTAATTAAAATCAATGTAAAATCATAGTGAGAATGTTATATAGTGAAAGTAAACTCAAAATTAATCTCCACTGCATATGTTTTAGAATGAAATTTCAATGAAGATAAAAATTAGGATCTAAGACAGGATGCCATCGTAGCTTTGGGGTAACAAATCAGCATTCCAAAAAGCACACTTTTGACTTTTCTACAATTGAGGCACAATAACTATTGTACAAGCTCTGTAGCATTTTTTAAGCAAAATTGTTCTGTAGCCCTTCAGAACCATCGAAGTTTAAGTTAGGCTTTTAGTTTTCTTATTTACGTGAATAGAATTTCTTGAAAACTCTTCTATTAGATTTATAGCAATTATAATTGATAAGTTTTCCTATTTCATGAAGATTTTTGGTTAAACATGATTAGTCTAAAGACCCGTTTATTTCATACCTAGAAATACTATTAAGACCTGAATTAACATTTGAGACATAATTAGGATGAATTATCTTTTATAATAATATATAGATTTGAGTTAATTTTCCTAGCAGCTAATAGCCTCAGGCATAATTTTGTTAGTCCTCTTGGTAATATCTTTCATTTATAGGGGTTTAGTATGCGACTTGCTTCAGTTTGGAAGAGCAATTTCTGTAATTCAGAGGTTGGATTTCTTAGATCTGAAAATATGATGGTGTAACGCCCTTGTCAAACACATAAAAGTAGTAATTAACAAGATATTAATATAGTTAATTACAGGTAGTTCTTGATTGATATAACATTTGTATTATTCATCCATGGGAGATTTGTTATACCTACATTTGGGGATGATGATTGACAAAGCTCACCTAAACTGCTACATCAAAGGTCTTCCCTTGTATGATTATCGTGAAAAAATAAATGAATCAATTAAGAATGAAAAATATTGAGTAGATGTATTCTGTCTATAAATTTTTTTATGAATGCGAGTTCAATCTTTTTAGGCTTTACTATTTTGTTGCATAATATTATTCCTGGATTTTAATTTCTTACATTGACAGAGCTGCAACAAATATTGACTGTCAGCTCTTGCAGTCACATAGTGACAACAATGTAAAGCTCATTGTATTGGATCGATTGCAAGAGCTGAAGGCATCACACCGGGATGTAATGGTGGACATGATCATGGATGTTTTGAAGGCACTCTCAAGTCCTAATTTAGATATTCAATGCAAGACTCTTGATATAGCTTTGGAATTGATCACTCCTCGAAACATAGATGAGGTTGTCATGACACTGAAGAAGGAGGTTGTGAAGACCCAGAACACAGAACTAGAAAAAAATGGGGAGTACAGGCAAATGTTGGTCCAAGCTATTCATTCCTGTGCCATCAAGTTCCCTGAAGTTGCTACTACTGTGGTTCATTTGCTCATGGACTTCTTAGGGGATAGCAATCTGGCATCTGCCATTGACGTGGTTATTTTTGTGCGGGAGATTATCCAGACTAATCCTAAGCTTAGAGCCTCCATATTGATGAGGTTATTGGACACTTTTTATCAGATCTAAGCTTCACAAGTCTGCTCATGTGCTCTGTGGATTATTGGAGAGTACTCCCTTTCTCTTACTGAAGTAGAAAATGGTTTATCAACCATCAAACAATCTCTTGGGGAGCTACCATTCTACACAATTTCTGAGGACGCTGAGGTAACTGATTTGAAGTCATCAGCCACTAACAAACCTGAGACTCCAGCATCCATGATCTTCTCCTCAAGACGACCTGCCATTCTTGCTAATGGGATTTATGCAACTCAGAGTGCTGCTTTTGAAATTGCCATTGCAAATCCTATAATTATGGGAAGTTCTGACTCGACTGGAAATTTGCGAACCATGCTTTTAACAGGTGATTTTTTCATACCAAGTAAATCAAAATAAGAATTCACTAATCCAAAAAATATCAGTCCTTTAATAGATCACTTTGTGTTCAATGATGATAATCAAAAACATATTTAGAACCATATAAAAATTGTAATATAGAGATTCATAAATTTACTTCTCCAAGCTCATGCAAATTATAGGTCCATCAATAAGATCTTTGTTAAGTATCAGTTTCTGTTTTGTGTTAATTTCTGAATCTCTCACCCGATGCTCTCTCCAGCAGGCATAAAAGCTGTTAGTCTTGAACTTGGGCACTCAAACATCCTACATTTACTAAAGTAAACTACAATAGTTGGGTGCCTTTATTTAGTGATGGTTTTTCCCAATTTGGGAATTTATATTTAACATTAGCTTTCCTAAATTTAAGCGGTGTCTACTCTACTCTTTGACATTTATGAAATTTTTTAATTTCTATTTTTATTTTGTTTTTAAATTGTGGGTGTAGGACCCATTTTTTCTAGTCTAGTTTTTAAGAGATGGAAAGCATAACAAGGCTCCAGTTTTAATTAGCACTTTAGCTCTGTTTTTGTGCATCCAAAGACAACAAATTTATGTAATGACCATTAGCAATCACTTTTGTAAGACATAATGATAAAATCCATAGTATTTAGAATATTTAGAAAGCAAGTCATACAATTTTATTCCATCTTATTTATTGGCTTTCGTACTCAGCAAATTTATTTTGCAAGGTAACGTACTTAGAAGACTTGAGTTTTCACTAACATTTCAGTTTAATGATTCATTTGTTAAGTGCAGAATCTGCTTACCATCTTCTAAATTTTACCCAATTTGTTGGAGTTGATGAAAGCCAACTTCAAAGATGCCCAAGATCACCTACATGCGAGAACCTGTCAAAGAGAAGCCAAGGAGAGGAAGAGCATGGAGCAAGGAAAAAATCCTAAATGGACATAAGAGACCACATATGCAAACACAATGAAAATGTATTTACAATATGCACAATGCCTTATGAAAATACAATGAGAGAGCCTGCTTATAAAGTGCTCATGGAAGCTTGTAGAATAAGCTAGATGGTGGTAGAAGATAAGGATGACAACTCAACACACATCCACAAAAGGTGGAACATGCTAGAAGGGAATAGACTCCCGTGTTGTCAACAACTAACCACTACATGCATTAAATACAAAATATTAAATAAATGCATTTACCTAAGTAAGCTTAAGTAAATAGAATAAATAATTAATAATTAATTAATTATTTACTCTAACACCCCCCTTAAGTGCAACTTAGAGAAATGCCTTAAGCTCACAAAACTAAGATGAATGCAGAATGGGTCCCGGCAATGAGGCCATGTTAGGTACCCATAACAATGCAAGAAAATGCAACCTCTGAAAACGTGGAAAGAGAGAAAACCACGTGGAAAAAACCCTTCCCCAAAAAGAGGTAACCTAGTGAAGAACTGAAGAAGCCTCCAACTAGGGAATTGTCCCCTAAAATAGGAATAGGGAGTGATCATGAAGAAGCATCACTGAAGCATGAAGAGGCCGCAAATCTGTCAAACTGTTGATCTGAATAACCTCCATGGAAGAAGAAGGCACAAACTGAGCATGTCTATATGGTAGATGATCCATCTCACTAAAATGTATAGGTAGCCAGCCACTGCAATCACCTTGTACAGAGCTCCCAGAGGAAAAAATTTTTTGTTGTAGGTCATTTTCGTATGGATCGTACAAATTTTTGCGCATTAAAAAATTAAAAAAATAGTTTATAGTGCGCACCACTGGGCCACCACTGCCACGCCACCCAGCAGCCACTACCATGTGGCTCACCACCGCAGAGCTGCTACGGCCCGACTACCGCCCACGAGCCACCCTTGCGCCGCCCTCCCGCAGAACTTCGCTGACCGCGCCTCTCAAGTTTGCTGCTCAGCTAGTGTCTCAGCCTCTAGTCTGCCACCATCTGCCCGGTCTGACGTTAGTGCCACCTTAATAGCGATAGTCAGCGATAGCGTGTACAGTAGCATAGTCAGTGTGGTTGAGCACTTGACACGTGGCAGGTCTGCCACATGGCACTTTGCCACATGGACCCTACCACGTCATCTACTCTGCTACATGGCATCCACATGGCACTGCCATGTGACCTCTTTTTTGCTGTGATGGGTTGTAGGCCATCAAATTTAAGTTAGTGGACTGATGACATCAGCATGATGTCACTGCATCAACCAACCTTGCACATCTCCAGGGTCACTTTTGGACCTACCTTTGGTTTTTTTGCCATAACTTGAGCATACGGAGGTATTTTTTCAATCCAAAAGAAGCGTCGAAAAGCTAGTTCTAAGACGGAGACATTGGCATAGGTAGTTTTAAGTTTTGATGTTTTTTTATTGCCTATTTTTCAGTCAAAATTTGAAGTTATGTTTTTGACTCTGGCAAGCATATCTTTTGCATCCCATGCCCATTTTTTGAAAACTTTATATTTTTGGAAAGTTGGTTCTGTCATCTTTTTAGAAATGTGGTCCCTTTTTTGAGTTTTTGGCCCATGCTCTTTCTATCATAGTTTTGGCATTTTTGCTATATGGTGGATATTTTGAGTGTTTCAAGCCCGAGGATCATTTTCCTGGCATGGATTATCTTGTTTTAGGCTGTACTTTATTTTTTTATAGCTTGTTTTCAGTTCTAATCATTGTAGCTATCATTTTGAAGCATTTTTTATTATCGCACTAAGATAAAGTGCCACTTTTGCATTCCGGGAGTCATGAACGTTATTCTGAGTCAGTTGTACATGCACTATTTTCATAAAGCACCATGGGGGGTATAGTTGTTTGCTATTTTAGGCATTCTCCCTTTGTCAAGTGAGTGTCCCTTCCACGACATTAGCCCATGTAGAGTTAGTTTGATCGTATCTTTATAGGTGTCTGTACCTCTTTTCCTCTCTCCTCGTTCTTGGTTTGTCTGTAGGAGACTTTGGCCCATCTTCTCAGTGGCTTTTCATCACACCCCATCTGCATTAAGGGGGGGTTATGCTGTTGTTCTAATGCATCTGTGGTTCAATGGTTCGATAGTGTGAACTATGTATTCAGTGGTTGATCCTATGTACAAGGAGATTGTAGTGGTTGGCTACCTATGCATTTCGGTGAGATGGATCATCTACCATATAGACATGCTCGGTTCATGCCTTCTTCTTCCATGGAGGTTCTTCAGATCAGCAGTTTGATAGATTTGCAGCCTCTTCATGCTTCAGTGATGCTTTTCATGATCACTCCTTGTTCCTATTTTAGGGGACTTTTTCCTAAGTGGAGACTTCTTCAGTTCTTCACTAGGTTACCTCTTTTTGGGGGAGGGTTTTTCCCATGTGGTTTTCTCTCTTTCCCCATTTTCAAAGGTTGCATTTTCTTGCATTGTTCATGGGTACCTAACATGGCCTCGTTGTTGGGACCCATTCTGCATTCATCTTAGTTTTGTGAGCTTAAGGCATTTCCCTAAGTTGCACTTAAGGGGGGGTGTTAGAGTAAATAATTAATTATTTATTTATTATTTATTCTATTTACTTAAGCTTACTTAGGTAAATGCATTTATTTAATATTTTGTATTTAATGCATGAAGTGGGAGTCTGTTCCCTTATAGCATGTTCCACCTTTTGTGGATGTGTGCTAAGTTGTCATCCTTATCTTCTACCACCTTTCAGCTTGTTCTACAAACTTCCATGAGCTCTTTATAAGTAGGCTCTCTCATTGTATTTTCATAAGACATTGTGGATATTGTAAATACATTTTTCTCTTGTGTTTGCACATATTGTCTCTCATGTCCATTTAGGGTTTTACCCTTGCTCCATGCTCTTCCTCTCCTTGGCTTCTCTTTGATAGGTTTTTGCATGCAAGTGATCTTGGACGTCTTCAGAGTTGGCTTTCATCAACTCTAACATGCTCAACTCTGAAGACGCCCAAGATCACCTGCATTCAAAAACTTGTCAAAGAGAAGCCAAGGAGAGGAAGAGCATGGAGCAAGGGTAAAACCCTAAATGAACATGAGAGACAATATGTGCAAACACAAGAGAAAAATGTATTTACAATATGCACAATGCGTTATGAAAATACAATGAGAGAGCCTACTTATAAAGAGCTCATGGAAGCTTGTAGAACAAGCTGGAAGGTGGTAGAAGATAAGGATGACAACTCAGGACACATCCACAAAAGGTGGAACATGCTAGAAGGGAACAGACTCCCGTGCTGTCAAAAAATAACCACTACATGCATTAAATACAAAATATTAAATAAATGCATAAGCTTAAGTAAATAGAATAAATAATTAATAATTAATTACTTATTTACTCTAACACAATTATGGTGTCTCTCATGGTGTTTGGTAATATATATCCATCCTCATTGATCACAAAAACAAATATCAACAAACTTGCACAAAAATGATAGGAAAAATGTTTGTATTCATAAAATCCTCAACTGGCTAACAAACTATCATGAAGGAAGGGAAAAATAGTGATTCCAATCTCTAAATTCAATAATCTTTTCTTTTTGTTACTCCAATCTCATTATTCCAATGGACACTGCTTTAGTGATTCATACAAACTACTACTATTAGTATCACACTTCTCGTATTGAAACCAATCCAGCAATTTTACAAATTACAATCTCACATCAATAGAATACAAATAAAACTATAGAAAATAACAAAAAATAACACCACCAACACCTGAAGAAAATGGGCCATCCTCATGTTCCACAAGGTGACTCTTTCTACAAATTCTTGACAATTCAACTAGACTGTTATTATTTTTCAAATAGAATATACGTGTGCAGATCATGCATCCCTTCTTATGTTGAGCTTTATATAGTTTTTATAGTTCATTTCTTACAACCAATTAATCAAAAATACATGGGAGTCATTTGGCATACAACCACTCCTCACCATAAAATATGAAACCTAAATATCCTTGGTTATAACAAAATAATATATAGAGTTGTTTTTGGCCGATAATAATATCTATTATCAGGCATTGATCTTTTGATGCAACAACCACCCTAATTTTTGTGACAATACTAATATGCCATTTCTAGTTAAATACTGATAGCATAGTTAGATGTGCTAGGCCGCATCTAATGTTTTTGTCTGGCTTGAGTAGGTTGGTTATTTGAAAAGTGGGTTAAATCCAGTGACTATCAATGATTTTGTCTTTGATGGAAAATATCTGAAGACTGTAGTAACAACAGGACTGATAAGTGGGCTTGTCATACTCAGTGTAACCATTACTCCTTTCTTATTATATTTACGTGCAATTGATTATTCATTTAGGCTGATCTAGGTAACATAAAAAATAGGATGGAATAGCAATTGGTAGGAATAGATTTTGTTGATGATCTTCAAGTATCCATGCAGGTAAAATGATTTTCTAATGACCATTTTGTAGGGACTATTTGAGATATTGGTCACCTAATGCAATTCTTTGATATTAACAGATATCACACAAGTATAGTCTAATATATGCAATTACAAAGCTGGGACTTCTATTTGTCACATTTCCAAACTCTTTCACAAACTGCATAGGCACTGACCCATAGGAGACAACAATCCCTTCTTTAATGATTCATAGGTACCAACTTATTGGAGACACCAATCCCCACAATTCCTAGGTAGCAACCCTCATTGCTAAGGAGCAAAATAGCGAGAGATGCCAATCTCTTTGGCATGACAAGCACTTATCATTCCTTCATAAAATCTTATTGTAAATAACCTCTCACAAGTTTGATACTATCTCTTCCATCTACTTTCTCCTCAATTTGGCATATTCTTTCTCTCACAGATGTACTCTTAGATGATGCACTATATATATCTTTTGTCATAAATTAAATGTCACCATCTTCAACATATATTCTCCAATTTTCTTTTATAAAAATCTAAAATATTGTTCATTATTTTTCTGCTCAAGATTTTCTTTAAAATGGTCAATTTTTTCATTGTATTAACTATCTCCAATGTCTTTAAATATAGATCTTCAATAATAATACTATTCCATACACATTTCCACTATTTTCTTATTACATTTATATCTTCCTTTCTAATTAAGGAGACATCTCCCTGAAAAGTGATATCCATTTGGGTCATGTATCTCGATCACTTCTTTTTTAGAGTAACTAGTTAGTCCCTTATTAATGGCTGCATTATTTTCACTAAGTGCTGCCATAACTATGATATAACTATCATCTACATGTTGTCTTTATGTTATATAGAACTGGAGCCTTTGCTCACCTCATGCCTTCTATTAATCACTATCTTCTCCAATTGCTACTTATTATAATTCCTTCCTTCTCAAGGAGTTGCTTCTCTTCATAATAGTGAATTGCCACCTTCATCTTTTAAACATGACCACTACTAGTTAAATTAAGTGCTTATTTGTATTCATTAGTCACCACACTTACATACTTTAGCTGCTGCCTTCTAGCATATGTATATGTATATTGGCAAGGGCAGTGAGCCATGCACTATCTTTACATGGCTTCCTCTTGGGTGACAGTAAGAAAATTGGTTAGCAGAGTAATTAAACATTAGTTTTAATTTTCTTTTCTTTAAACATGGTAATCACTTATGATAGTTATTGACTTGAATGTTGTTTGTATTTTTAAACATTTCTGTGAATAAGATAAAGACAGCCAGCTTCATAAATAATAATTTAACTTTTAAATTTCTACCTCTGCCTCTTCAACTCTTTTAGGCATTTGTGTGATTCATCTTTACAATGCCTTCAACCAGCTCTATGTCTTCCAACCTTGCCCTGGCATTTCCTTGAACTTATAATCAAATCATTGTGAAATCAATGACAAATACACTTCTCAATAATCTTATTAATGACAATATTCCAACAAGATCTTTCCACATTTCATCTAGAATTGAAGAATGTACTATAAAAGTGCACTCAATTTTTTTTCTTTTAGATCAAGTGCAACTTGTGTAAAAGATTTTTGTCACAGACTCGTTGTAAGTCTCTTTTTGTTGAAAGCTTAGCCTGAATATAAAACTAAAAACTAAAAATTACGTGAATACTTCTCATTCTTCTGCACTCTAAAAATTGTGATGGTTACCTAGTTCCATTCTGTGCTAGCTTGGAATCAAATTTGGCTGCCCACAATCCTACCATGCAAATAGAAAGGTTTCAATATAGTTGTCAAACTTGTGGCTATAATAACAAAGTTGATTTTTTGGAAAATGGAAGGAAATTAGTTGGTAATGGAACTAGTAAATCTATTGGTGTCATTGCTCAGGTAGGTATAATGGGAGATTTTGATGGTACACTGTTAATTTTGATTGAGTGATGGTTTCCTTTTTTATTTTTCTTGCTAACATGAAGAAAACTTGTACCAAGGTTGGATTGATTAAAGACATCACCAATAGTGATAATCAACTAGGAAAGGATGCTAATAAAGGTATGATATCTTACTGGATTCTTATTAGTCTTCCTAAGTTAGTCCATGCCTACATTTGGTATTTGTTATGTGGATAGGTTAGGAATCCATTTGGAGATCTAATTCTGACATTACTAGAAGTGTAAGGTGCTAAATAGTTTTACGAATTCCTATTTTGAGAACAGGTGACTTGTCGAATATTTGTTTTAGGGGGGTAAGACCTATTAACCCCTTACCCCCTATCTTTTTATTGCCATGGAATATTTTTTTTATTCTAGGTTATTCAAGGATTGCAACATTTACCACCAGTGTCCATTTCTTTAACCAAACCAGAGATCTCAAAATTTTGTCGCTCCAATTTCCTTCAACATTAATATTTGTAACCCTCTCAGCCATTGTTATTTGTAATCCCCAATATGCTAGGAAGGGGATTTGGATGAGATAGATTTTGATCCAACCTTGTATTTATTTTTGGAGGTTCTTCTATCAGAAATCCTCCCCTTGTATAAAAGTATAAAAGGAGGTATGCCTTCTTAAAGACCCTTATAAAGGGCATCTGTAATGTATACAAGACTCCGGTCCTGGGCTATACCGAGGGTTTTCTTTGCCTTGTTCTTTTTCCCCTAGTGCTTACAGTTGAACAGGACAAAACTTTTGTAAAATCTTCTGATAATATAATATAATGTTTTGATTACTATTGCATATTAATGAATTTTATATCATACTAATGAATGTTATGTGATTGTATTGATTGAATGTTATAGTTCATAAATGGATGAATGAAATAAATGAAGTATGAATTAGATGTTAATGGGGAATTTAGATTGATGTTAGGGGGAGGGGGTGAGGCCAGATGAGCTTCCACCTTCACGTGGTTGGCCTTGTTAAGTAGAGAATATTATAGTATTCTTGAAACCAAGTGAAGCTCAAACTAACATACCAAGGAATTGCAAAAGCAAGGGCTACCCCCAAAGTTGTAGCAGCTTTTGCTGAGAGAAAAGAGTTTTATAAAATACTTATTTACTCAAAATAGGTACACCTTGGATTTGTTCACTTGTCATTTATGATGGAAGATAGGGCTTGTTTATGTTTAAACTGATTGGAAAAACATATTTTTCTTGAAAGCATTTGTTTCTTTTAGTTCAACATTCTCTTTGTTGTGTTTAATGCTTATAGCTTTATAGATTGTGAATGAGGCATAACATAGGGCACTCATGAATTTTGTAGGTTGGGTACACTCTAGATTACTTGTTTCTCCTTCAGACAATTCTGCACTCTGATCCCTAGGTATTATCAATTTATAAAAATATATTTCTGATAGTGAATTTGAAGATGTTTTAAAGAAAGAGGTCTTATTTGCTGAAAATTATTTCCAGGGTGCTATTAATTTTGCACTGATGATGTCTCAAATGGAGGGGGGTTGTCTTGTTTACTACAATGTCATCACAGATCTTTTTCTTCAGGTATATTCTTTCTAGATGTTGTAAGTTAACATATTTTCTTTGTGTTTATAAATAACTTTTGGATTTTGATGTCAAAGTTTGCAGTTGAGGTGACTATCAAACTATTGCTCTAATTTTGGTGATTAAGAAAGCTAATCTTGAGTGTGATGAAGATGGAATTACTGCTACTACCCTTCATGAGATATCCATTCTAAGGATGTTATCTTAGAATCTTAACATTGTAAGGTAAGGAACACATTGTATCTCCAAAAGTAATGCATAGGTGCTTCTATTTGTTTCACATGCATTGTGTTGTGGGTCAATTTTAGAGTACTTCTATTTGTTTCACATCCATCCCTTAGAAAATAGGGAATGCCCACTTCAATTGTAGAGTACTAACTAAATCTACTACAACAACAATATGTTCGCTGCTTTCAAAAAAAGGTTTTTAACACCTTTTTTAGTAGTATCTATAGATGATTTTGTTCTTACCTAGACCACTGCATAAATAAGTTGACCATTGACTACAACAACAACATTTCTAGGAATTGTTGATAATATTGGCTAGTTGGTATAGTGCATACTTATCAATCATTGGAAGATCCTTGTAAACAATAGAATTTTCTAGCTTCCAGTCATGAAGATTTGAAAGAAGATATCTCAATGTTCCACACAATTTTCTATATATATCGAACATTTGCTTGATGATTTGTGGACCAATCATCACATCTCCAGAATAATCCACACTTGAAACCCAAAGTCTCTAGGTAAATGCTTCAAAGAGAGACACTAAAATTCACTACAATTAATTGTATTTTGGGTTTATTTGTCAAGAGAATCCAACTTAGTGACCATTGTTGGTAAACCAACTTAAGCTAACATAAATTTACTGCTTGGTAATTTAAATGTCGATTTTGAATATATACCGATGCGACAAATGATATTGGTTCATGCAAAGTAATTTGAATTTCCAACTATATATAAATTGATGACATGTAATATCAATTATTATGGATCCAACTATGTATCTCCATGTCTCTTTACAATGAGCTCATTGTGGGAGATAGAAACACTACATCACCACTATTACCCAGCTGTCTCTAGGTAAATGCTCTGTTCTCACATTTAATATACTTATTCTGAAAATAATGCCTGATCAATAGGACATGTAATTCAGGTGCTTACAAATATCATTGTAGTTGATATATTCCTTATTTCTGTAGATTTGTTATGTCACTTGAAAATGATTTGACAATTAGAGCCAAGACTACTGAAGTTTTTGTCAAAGACTTCAGCTCTGGTTCTTATGGTACCATATTTTCAGAAGAGGTCAGTGACATTTAAATTTCCTTTTCCTATAATGCTATAATTATTTGGTTGTAATGTCCCTTTATGCAATTTCTTAGGGCTTTGCTTAATTTCTAAAATTATAAGAGATTTCTTTTTATCCAAATATATATTTGTTACTAATATATGTATTTAATCTAACTCATAAATAGGTTTAATGCTATCTTATAGAAAAGATATATTTATGGAAATTTTGGCTATCTTTATAGTATGCAAGAGTTCTTTGATGAAGAATAGTGCTGATATATACATATGTTTGATCTAAATTTGATTAGAAAACCCCTTTCAACATATGCTTGACTCTTCCATGTATTATATATGCTCACCAAAATTGGAGACAATGCAACATATCATGTACAAACTTATATTGCAGCCCCAAGATCGATTTAACCTACAGGTTTAGAATACACATTATTGGCAATTGCCATTGAAGAATAAATCTGTAGATCCATGCATCAACACCAAGAAAGGTAAGATTGTAATTATCTTTATCAGTATTTCTATCAAAGATCCTTTATGCAATAACAATGAGCTCTTTCCTTGCCTCTTGGTTTATGGACTATAGAACTTTGAGCTCAATGGACAGCCCATGGCAATAACAACAAGGCACATAGTGCACCTTTCACATAGTTTTCTTGGCAAATTGAGTAGCTTTCTTTCTTAGTTTCAATGGTGTGAGCTCTTTCTTTTCCTCTTGGTCTATGGATTGTCATGATGCTCTTAATTGGTTTAAGGATTCTAAGTTGGTCGATACAAATCAAAATTACAATTTTAGAAATAATCTAATGGTGAGTCTGTTTGTACTAATGCTGATTTTAGAGTGAAATGTCAGCTCTTTTTATTGTTTCTTTTTTGTAGGTAATGGGAAAATTCTAGATTAATTATTATTATGTGTTAAGTTGAGTAGACTGAAATTCAAGACCCTACATAAGAGACTCACAAATTACCATTGGCATTATGTTATAAGCTCTTACATAAATAGGTTGCTCTATTTATTGTTAGCTTTAGCTTTTGAAGTGTATTAAAATAATTGATCTGGGTAGGATAAACTAAAATTTCTATATTCAACTCACTATTTGATTATGTTGTAGGTCAATTCTACATTAGAGGGCACAAGAAATCAAAACACAGAGGATTTTACAGAGTGTTTAGGTGTTGTAAACATGAATGGATCTCCACTAACTAAGAAATCAAATGATTTCTACCAAGAATCAGATATTGTAGAAGAAATTTTGATAGATGCTAATAAACTCATACACAATCATACCCAGAAGTATAAATATATTAAATTGTTGTGTGAGTTTATTTCTTCAATGTTTTAGAGAAAACTACATAATCCATTAGCAGAATGAAGCAAGAAAAAAAAACATTTGATGTCAAATGTCGAACAAATAAACTAACACAATAAATACCACAAGCTCTATTATATCTAAGCTCTTGACAATTGCCACATTTCCATCACCCAAGACATCCAAACCAGCAAGCTGCCCAGTTTCTTCAGTAAACTTGCCATTCTCATCTATAGGATACAGTACTAGAAGCTTATATTTCATGCTAGTCAAAAAAAAATTGCACCCAGGTGTTGGTCAAAATTTAGACCAACACATGTTAGTTTTTGACCATCATTGGTCAAAATTTCAACCAATGATGGTCTAAAAATGCTAAGTGTTGGTCTAAATTTTGACCAACACCTAGCAATTTTTGACCATCGTTGGTCAAAATTTTGACCAATAATGGTCAAAAAATGCCAGGTGTTGGTCGAAATTTAGACCAACATCTGGGTGAAAATTGCACCATGGCAACACTTAGTTTTTGACCAACCAAATTTTAGTCAAATTTTTTACCAGAAAAATTATGACCAATGGGATGGTTGAATTTGGTTGAAATTTGGTCAAAAATTGGGTCAAAATTTTGACCAATAATGGTAAAAAAATGACCTCAAATGTACTATTGTCATCTTATAATTTGAATCTTCTAATTCCTTGACGTCAAGTTCAAACAGTCCATCATGCTTCATGTTTTCTCCAATAGGCATACCTTTGTCATCCTGATAGTAATCCTCATCTTCAACATCAATGCTACCACTACCTGAGTTATTCATCTCATTGCTTGAAACATTGCCCAAACCTCTTCCTTGACATTTCTTCATCCACAATTTTAGTGCCCTTTCATAAGGAAATATATTGATTTCATATTTGAATGTATACAACCTTAGAAAATTTTCCAAATTCTTGTCTAGTTTATTTCTTACGTTTGATTTTAGGAACCCCAAAGCACTGAAAAATTTCTCATCCTCCACAAACCCCAATATCATGGGAAAACATAATTCAACAAGCTTGAGAAATTTTAATATTGAATCTCACAACACTTTGCTCTGAGATAGATTTGTCCAAAGTTTGGTTATTGATCCTTCTTCTATGGGTTTTGCATAAGATCATATTGTTCCATCATTGTATAAGAAAAATAATGCAATTGATCTCTCAAACAAGATTCATCTAAAACTCCATTTATAGTCACCCCATTGATTTCTTTGCTTTTGTAAAATTGATCTATCAAAACCATTAACTTATCTCAAAAATCTTTAGCAATTCTTAAACTCCAGTAATGGGGAAACACAACACATATTGATTCAAGCAATTCATATCGAGGAAATATTTCTCTAATTTTTGAGGAAAGATTATAAGAAATATCCTTCATAAAATTCATTACAAACTCAATAATCTATTCAAACACTTCCCTTGTAATAGTTAATTTTTCTGCATGGGTTTCTTTCCTTTTCTCATGGACAAGGGATTTCCATAATAGTCCATTGGTATCTCAACACCCTTTATATTGGAACATAATTCCCCCTTTGCATCAATCATTAAAATGTTATCAAGATTATCCAAATCTATGATTCTCATCCACCCTAAAAGTTTTTCATCCATAGAAAATTAATATGAATTTCTATAGAGATTATCGAGGGTTGTGCATATCATTTTACACACCATATTATCTTATGCAATATACATATATCTTTGTTGGATCTTCTTCACTATATTTCACTTTTCCTCTATCATGGGGAGAATGGTTGCTAAAATTAAGAGTATATCTACATTACTTAATCTTTCAAGCAGATCACCATATTTCTGTTGACCACCCTGATTGTTGCGAGTTGATTTCATTGTACCAAGCAACAATAGATATTCAAAAAAAACTAGATGAGCTGGTCCATTCAAAGAGATCCATTTGGTATCATTATCCTCAAGCAACTTTCTCCCATTAGCTAGGCCTTCAACAAACTATTGAAATTCTATGAATTATTTAGGACTCTGACAAAAGTGCATATAGATCTCTCTGATTAAAACTTCAACTCTATATATTTGTGGAGAGTTTCTGACAATTACAAAAGCTAGATTCATTTTGTGGGCCATGCAATCAATGCCAAAGACAAGACCATTCTTGTGGCCTTGCATTACTAAAGCTCCATCTGCCCCAACACACACCAACTTTTGGGCAGTTGTTATTTCATCTATACCTCCATATTCAATTAGGGAACTCTTTACTAGTTCAAATATGTTTTCCACCGTTGAATTATCCTTAATTTTAACAATAGTTAGTATATTGGGTTGATAGACAAAATTGTGTACAATATAGACATGCATGCATACTCAGGAAGTATTGTCTATTGTTGTCACCTCATCTTAAGATAATGCAATAAAACTTGACTCTTTAATTTTTTCTTTGATATCTTCCTTTTCAACCTCAACAAGACAACTTACACAATCCCATCTATTGTTTATTGACCAGTGACTCCTTGCATGATAAATTTTTTTTGCAAAGTGTAGTAAAGTATTCAATGATGGGTAGTTTATCATGGCACGCCCTTTGCTTAAAATATATACGACAAAACTTAACTAAAGAAATTTACCCATTTCTTGAATGCCCATTTCTTTTCCAATAAGAGATTCCATGGACCCCTTTACTTTAGTAGGCTTCATCTATATTTTTTGCTAAAATTCTAAGATTTCTACATTCTTAATATGTTGACATTTCACCTTGGTTTTCCATCTTGTAACTGATTTTTCCACTACATCTATGATTTGCTTCTCATAAACTTTACCCATATTCTTTTCTATGGTGTCAATTTTTAGCTACAACCTCTTTTTCTTTTTATTTATCGTTGAGCATATCGTACATCTGCATTCTATGAGAGGCTCACCTTCTTTTGGATTGCATACAGGTTTAATAAATGGATACTTGAGGCCCAATCTATTTGAAAATTCTTGATTGATATATCCCAATGCCAATTTCTATTGAATTCCACACCATTTTTTGCATTATATTTCCTTTTTCCCTTCCCTGGTCATGCACCATCACCATCTTTGGAATTATCATCCAAGTCTATTATAAATTATTCTGGCTAGTCTGATTATTTACCTAAATATTTTCTTCAAGTTCATCATGATCTGATATATCTGGTTCACCAACTTCTTCAATATGTGCTAGTGGAATTGGTAGTGGTAGTTGTTGGGAATCTTGTAAATGCACTTGTGATGATGTTGCTTCCTGATTTTTGCCACCAAAATATGATGCCAAGGTACGAGTGCACTTGACCTTTCTTGACTTCCACCACATGTAGGATTCTTACCCTTGTTCATGTTCGACATCTCCAAAGAAATATAGACTGCTATAAAATTCAAGTTATTCAAAAATTGACAATCAACTATAATTTGTTACATATATTTATCTAAATAGTATTCATTGGTTGTACAACCTACACTTTAAAATATAGATGTTCTAAGTCTCCGTAGTTACTATACTAGTCCCAATTGATAACTAACCACTAACAGTATAACTTGTATCTACTACATATAAGAACAAACTCAAAATTACAGAGAATAGATAGATAGGGGTTTGAGTTACTTACCTCGTCACACTCGTGGCTCGCTCGACACTGATATTGATAGTATTAGAAATTGAGAATTTGCTACTGAATACTGATTGGAATTGAGACAACCTACTTATCTATGAATGTATTTATAACACTCTTTTGTGGCAAAATCTGTTAGAATATTATAGGATGTACCAAATATTTGGTGAAGCCCACATAAGAAAAACCTAAATTCTGGAATTTCCAAGGCAAATATAGTTCATCCATTATACAACCATGGATAATATAGATGGAGGAATTGAATTTGTATATTTTGGGGGTGAATTTCATCCCTCTCCTAAAACATTTTTTAAAACCAAGGGCAAATTAAAGCCATCGAAAAATATTGCCCAGGAAAGTGTAGGTGAAAGTGTTTAATTTTCCATGTGCCAAAAATATTTCTCATTGGCTATTTTGTTTTGAAACGTGGTCTAATGACTTACATCCTCTGGCAATGGGCTTAGGTGTTTGAATTATATTTGGTAAACTTGGGGAAAAGTGCCAACCCCCATGTGTAAAAACTTCACCAAATCGATGTTGTTCACTAGGCAACAATTGCTATTTTGTGATTATTTGCCACTATAGTGAACCCTGCATGCCTCATATTTTCTCTTAGGTTTAACTTGATAAATTAAACATAATTCTTCATTTACTATGTTTCTTGTCATTACTTCTTTGTCTCTACTTCTAATGATTTTCTTTGGTGGGTGATTCTTTGCCAAGTTCTTGTTAGGTGTGGGAGTTGCTATTTCAACTCTTATTTCTTCTCTAGGTCTAGACCTCTGGTCTCCTCTTTTCTCAACAATTTCTATATCATTATGCAAGTCATTGTTAGTCTCAAAGAAAACTTTTATATTATTTTTAACAATTCCAGTATTTTCTTCTTCATCTGAGTTATAGTCCATCATTCCTTCGTTAACTCCAAAATTTTCATCAACTTTTACATTTGCACACTTAATAATTATCTTAGTTCTATGATTAAAACATCTATAATATTTTATTTTCAATGGATAACTAAGGAACATGTCTTCATCACTTCTTGGGTCAAACTTACCAACATCATCTTCTCTCTTAATGTAACACTTGCTTCTAATAATTCTAAAATACTTCATTGAAGGTGTTTGACCAAATCACAATTCGTAAGGAGTCTTGTTTTTACCTTTCTTGATCTGCATTCTATTCATGGTGTATATTATTGTATTTACCGCTTCTCTCCAAAAGACTCTTGGATACATCATTCTCAAGCAACGTTGCTATTGCTACTTCAGATACTAATCTATTTCTTCTTTCTACTATTCTATTATGTTTAGGGATCTTGGGTGATGATAACCACCTCTTGATTCTATTTTCTTCACCAAATATGGTAAAATCTCTAGAAGTAAACTCTCCACCTATATTTGATCTCAAACATTTAATCTTACCACCAGATTCATTCTCAACTCTACTCTTAAATATCTTGAACTTTTCAAATGCTTCAAATGTCTCTTTAATAAATACTACCCACATCATTCTAGTAAAATCATCAACAAAAATCATAAAGTACCCTTTTGCATAGAATCCTCTTGTTCAGGTGGGGCCACTTAGATCTGTATGAACAATCTATAGCTTCTCTATAGTAGTGAACTTCTTGCTGGGAAATGATACTTTCTTATGCTTAGCCATGATACACTCTTTGTAAACAATATTAGTAGGCTTCATAACCTTAGGAAAATCTCTAATTGCAAATGTACCACTGACTTTAACAATGTTATCAAAGTTTATATGATAGAACCTTCTATGCTATGACCAACTACTATCCACTTTTGCAACCAAACATGTCATCTCAGTAGAATTTAGCTAAAATGCATTACATCTAGATCGTGTACCTATTCCAATCAGCTTACCTACATCCTTGTCCTTGATGATACAAGTCTTCTTTGTGAACTACAATTGATAACCTTTATCCATCAACTATCCAACATTCAACAAATTATGCTTTAAACCATCAACAAATTTAAACATCATCAGTGTTAGTTTTACCATGAAGAGTAATAGATCATATCCCTATGATGTGACAGGCCACATTGTTACCAACTCTAACAATACATCCATCGTGTTCTCTAAATTTAACCAACTTATTCATATCACCAATCATGTGATGTGAACAACCATTATCAATGTTCCAACCAAATTTCTTCTCCACTTGAGACACTAGAGCCTTTTCTTCTCTAATTTCCTTATCAAGATCATCTTATTTTATGGATACAAATCCTAGCTCATCATCACTCTCACTTTGATTTCTTTCTTTAGATTCTTCATCTTCATTAGCATACAAATAGTCTCTAGGTTTTCTAGACTTGAAATTTATTCTATTCATTTTCTCTCTTTTAGGGCACTTAAAGTATAATGAACAAATTCATTACAAGTCCAACATTTAAAAATATTTTCTTACCATCTGGCTCTCTCCTCACAAGTAGTGTTATACCTTCTTTAATCTTTTTATCCTCTTAAGATCTAGTTCTAATGCTGCTAGCATAATATCCATGTGTGCTTTCACTTTTAGATAAGCATGGATGAATACTTAGGGCACTACAAGTTGTCTCCACTCTTGTCAATTCTCCTCATTGTCTCAAACTTTCCTCTGCTACTTCCAATCTTCCAAGAAAAGTTTCCTTGGTAAACTTCTTAGTATAGGGTATCGATAGTTCAATCATCTGTGCTACTTGCTTGAATGGTAGTGTCAAATTTTTCAAAACCTTTCATACAATCTCCCCTTCTTCCTTGGATCCACTACAAGATTTGATTCTTGTAACAATCTCAAATATCCTACCAACATAGCTTCTTATAGATTCATCTTCTAACATCTAATTAGCATCTTGAAACAAGCATATCCAATTCTGCAATCTTACTCTATTTGTATGTCTATCCCCTTCAAAAGTAAATTCTAAATATTTCCAAATCCTATGAGATTTTTTAGTGATTTTACCTAACTGTATTAATTATTAGGAAGAGCTATGAAAAAAAAGCTTCTTTGGCTCACATATTGCACATAAATTGATCTCTATATGCTTCAATGCATTCCTTGAGCTTACTTTCTTCCATAATATTTTTCTTTCCCTTCATCGAAAGCCAATATCCTGGAGCCACACATAGTAGATGGGTCCTCATCTTTTCCATCTAGCTATCATAGTTAACCCCATTAAATTTAGGACTATCATTTCTGAAGTGACTCGCCATTGATATCCCAAAGTTGTTAAGCTTTCTCTTCAAGGACCTGATGTTCTAATACCAATTGTTAGCATATATAGTCCACCAATATAATTGAGGGGGGTGGGGGGTGAATTAGTTATCCAATTAAAAAAAAATTATCAACCTTATTAGACTCAAACCATATGAGCAATATAATCAAAAACCACAACAAGATGCTCATACACAATAACTCCAGATATGTTAACTAGGGAAACCCTTGATCAGAGGGAAAACTCTAGTGTGGATGGTACCCACAAAATGATGTACTAATATAAATATTCCTTGTTAGGGACAAAACATGTTAGGAGTCTGTGAAATACATTTAATACACATTAGTCCCTATTAGGAGACTTTGAATCCCTATTATGAGATTCCAACTTTGTTAAGAGTTGTAGAAGGTAGATGCACCTATTGTCCAAACAACTTCGGGGGAAAGACCAATGAACTCACTACCAAAATGATCCCTATATTGTTCCTTGTAGAATAATAGAATTGAATTGTACTTCTCCTTCCTTTTCCTCTGTACTATCAACTGGACTTTTGTTATTTTTGATATCAATACGATATCACCATCTTCTCATCCAATAATCCCTTGGATCACTTACTCTCATTTACCAAACACTTTTCTCTTTTTCACACTTTATTTATCACATTTAGATTACTTCCATACATCCAAACAAGAAAAACATCTTTCCTTTAGATCAAGTCCTCAAAAAAACTCCTTGATTTGGCCTTGAGGCTTTCCAAATTAATTATAATAGGACCTCGATAAGATAATTAGTTATTTCATAATTACATAGCACTGTCAGCTCACAACCTTTATAAATTTTCACACATGCAACTTTAGACCTTGCACACTCACTGACATCATCATCAGACTATCCTCTATCACTGTATAACTTCATGTACCCTGATTCTATCTTAGCTAGAAGATACAATACAAACATCAAAAACTACCTTTTAGTTACTCTATTTATGTACTTCTATCTATGAATCAAACATATCTTATGTACGTCTTCAACTTATGTTGTGAACACTTAACCTTGTGATTAGGGCATAGTGTAGAACATGTCCTTAACCATGCTTCACCTAAACATCAATCCTCTATCCGTACAACCATGATCTTTGTTAGCTACTTTTCCAGTCTTTACAAAATTATTGCTATGTTGACATCAATGACAAACATAGTCATGAATGCAACATGTAAATACTACCACATGCTCTCCAATGCTTATGATACTCCACCAAAGGGATATCATCAACATTTATTCTAACAGTGTGATCTTCCTTTGAATGACCATTCTAATGCAAAAGTATAATGTATCATAAAGTTTCATAATGAACTCATTGAAAATCTTAAAATGAGCAATTTGATGGATGTATGTATGTGAATCAACATCATGGATAATGCAATTATATTTTTGTTTTGATTAATGAGTTATTAATACTATATTTTATTAAGGAAAATGAAATTTGACTTTTCAACTATGGTTTCTTATCTCCTTCCACATTTCATACATTTTTATGATGTGGCATATGTTAATTAGGACATGATCCTTATATTAATTGATCTTAATTAGGCTAAAGGCATTTCATTTATGAATTGAATGGCATAAATTTTGAAATCAATGATTGAGAGTCTTCAAAAGATAGTGCAAGATGATGCAATTTAGCTAGATTCTCTTATTTTTCTTATTTGTCATTGGTTGCAAAGTCCAAACAAAGAATGAATTCATTAACTGATTGCTCAAGTTTTTTTCCATGTAACTACAAAGTCCAAAGAAAGAATGAATTCCAGTCAAAGCATTTATTATTTTATGGGGCCATGTCCACCCACATGATTAGGAAAGTGTTGTCCATCTCTGTCTTGGTCTCCTTCAATACCTGACAAAGAGTAAATTAAAGTGTGGAACAATCTTTTCCTCATTTTTGTTAATAGATGAGATTTTCTTTCCTTCACCTTTTACGGTGAGTCATAGAATTCATTTAGTAATATTAAAGTTGAAATACCAATTACTCTGATGCCGAGTTGAAAAACACAACAAAAAAGAGAAACTAACATATGTAAAACCTAAATATGGGTTATGTAGATCATACACCCTCATCATTAATTTATAAGGAAATAGTTATTAAATGCTAACTATATTGTAGCATTGAGTTAGATGGAACATGTATTTAAGTAGTTGAAATTGGAACATGTTTATCATGGACAACTCATTTGTTGAGCAATGATTGAATGATGCTTGGTCTGTGTCGACCACATCTATGATAATTAATTTTCCTATTCTAACATCCCCCATAAATTTGTATAGATTATGATGTAATATCAAACTGATTTCAAGCTTATAAAAAACTCCAAAAACATCACACAAGTGGTTTCACAATCATCACAAGTTGGGAACTCAAGTGGTTTTGGCTCACCAAAAACCCTAATCATGAATAGTTCCAAGATAACCACAAACCCTACAACAAATTGTTTTAGGAATACCAAAAACCAAGCACATAGTATGCACAAACCATCACTACAGGAAACTATCATCACTTTGGTTTTTCCTCCTTTTGTACCTATATAAAATTTATTATTGAGTCCATATAAAATAAAGTCCATCTACCAAGATACATGGATATCCATCCACTATATTCCAAAGTTCTATAGGAATCCTTTTTAGATAGATGATTCATCAATATGTCAAACAATAACCTTTGGGGTGTCATGCACAATTGATAATGTACCACATAAAATCACATAGCCCATTAACAAATATTATCTAATTCAATCTTCATCATTTCTTTGGTGGGTATCAATCCAATAATCTTCTATGACATGAGTAGTTTTGACACTAAAATAGCCTTCATGGCTAAGTAAATAAATTCTCTCACAATCAACACAAACTTTTCACACCAAACCAAAAGATACATCTCAAACAAACCCTTATACCATAAATAAACCTTAGCATACCATCTCACAAACAATCCAAACTAGTTTCACTTGATGCAATCATAGCTGATATCCATAACTAATCTATAACATCAGACATACATACTTCAAACACAAACACATAATAAAACACTTTTAATAGAAAAAAATAAACATTCACCTTCAACTTTAGCTTTCTTCTTTTCATGACTTCTCCTTTTTATAGAAGGCCTTCAGTATCATGTTTTCTTCTTATCACAATGCACATTTCTAAGACCACGATCAATTTATGATAGTTGTGCATGCTTAATGGTTGCAACCTCATATTTCCAATGACTCCATCTTGTATCTCCTCTCTTTTTGAGAAGATACTATAGTTCTTCTCTATCTTTGAATTGCAACATCATTTTCATAAATTTATAGCAATCCAATGCTCTATTCTCTCATTATAATAATAACTTATTCATTCGCCAATATTTTAATGCTTCAACACTCGATCTCTTTTAAAGTCTTTGTTCTCCAAGATGGACACTTTTCACTAGTAAGTGTTTATTGCTCAAGTAATAGTGAATGCAGTGTTTGGCCCAATTGATAATATAATTAATGATGCTATGAATGTATGTAAAAGTTTCATAGAAGTTTTTATGTTGTTATTGATGTCAAGTTCTAGTTGGTTAGACATTATGCTGATTTAGCAGAGTGTCATATCATTTAATTGATGAAGAGTATTTTAGGAAAGTATGTTGAAGAAAGAGTTGATAAGTATGGTATTCAATGGGAGCATGAATAAGTTAGATAGTAATAATATAATGTTATTTTTATTATTTTACTATCATGTATTATTATAATGTATTGAGCTACACAAGCTAAACATAGTGACAAGGCTAAAGAAGGAAGATAGTATTCATCGAGTGATTACAGTGATCACCAAGTAGCTGGCAAAGTTAAGCTAAAATTCAATATTACTTGAGTAAGTCTAGTATTTACTGAACATTATATTACCTAAGTGAAATATCATATTCACTGAGTAACAATAAGAAGAACAAGATTGTAAAGATGGAATCTAAGGCCAACTTTTGGTGAGAATATGGAATGTTCAAGATATTCAAAGGAACGAGTCAAAGTTTGTTACAAGATCAAAAATTGGAAAAATTTAATGAATATACGACAATGGAGATTGAAGAAGGATAAGGATAAGCACAAAGTTCCATTAAATTTCAATTTTATGTGTCTAAATATAATGAATATGAGATTGACGGTTATGATTAAGTGCCATAGATTAGAAGAATCTAGAACCACAAAGACTACTATTTAAGGAGATGTTCAAGATAATTCTTGTTGCTAGTTGAATTCTACTAAATTTGTTGCAAATGAAAATTATTGAAGGAGTTTGATAAGAGGAAATATAGAATTAGAGTTGGTGAAAGTGCAAGTGTGAATCAACCAGTGACAGATCAAAAAGAGAATTAGAATCAAGGAGATCTGAACAAGAAAGCTAGTGCTATATCTAATTAGATAAATTAATATTGTTAAAGTTTAATAATTATAGAAAAAAAATCTCATAAATTGAGTGGACCTAATAAGTCTATGAAATCCTATATGGTAAAATTGATTAATGGTGTTTCTAAGTCCTTTAGAGAAGGCCACACTTTACAGATGATCAAGGGGTGATAAGGTATAGATGATATTTTGGTTAAAATCCTCTAACAAAGTCACATTAAAAATGTGTCTGTAAACCTTTAACAAGGTTGGCTCCTAATAGAGCTCACTTAAGAAGAGTGAAAATCTTGGGTTGCTAGTCCTTGGTGGGTATTTCCTTACATGGTTTCCACGTTAAAAATCTTGGTGTCAAATGTGTGAATATTTTTATGTTGTAAGTTAATTTTCATGTTATTTTCATTTTACTCCAACTAGGTAACAACTAAGTTAATAGTTGGTAATAACTAAGTTTTATCACTATCAGTCAGTTAAAACATAGAAGTGAGATATAAGTTTGGAATAAAGTTATTGAATGAATACACCAATTGATATCTTGTGATGTTTATGAGTTTTTTTTTGGTACTAAAATTATTTGAAGGAATTGTAGGATAACTAAACATAATTGATTCACTCCCTCCCCATTTTCATTTATTTAAAAATTGTACTTAGAGTATAGTGCTTGGAGAAAGAATTTTAAAGGAGCTTGAGCTAAAGATCAAAGATGTATAAGAGAGGTTTCAAGACTGAACAAAGATGATTTGTCATCATGGAAAGACATAATGAATTTGCATATATTTGGAATTGGAGATAATATCACATTTTCATTAGAAAATGAATGCACCGCCCCCTTCTTTCCCTCTATTGTGGAGAAAATGAATGAGAAGAGGAATCACAATAGCCTTATGATTGATATTGCATCTACACTCAATGATGTCAAGTTTGATGATATCAAGGATTGCACTATTGCTAAAAAGATGTGGGATAAATTGACACTTGTACATGGAGGAGATGATAATGTAAGGAGAGCTAAATTTGAAATTCTTAGAGGTAAGTACAATGACATGAGAATTAAAGAAGGTGAAAATGTTGCACAACATGTAAAATGAATCAAATAATTTGTGAGTGCTATCAAAGTTGCTAGAGGAGTTATTAGTGACAATGAAATTATAACTAAAGTTCTTAGGACTCTTCTATCTATTTATGATATCAATTTTTTTTGCAATTCAAGAAGTGAGAGCTATGCCTAGTAATGTATTGACACTTTGTTACTAAACAATTTTTCCCTTTGAAGATTTTAACTAGTTTCTTGACTCTATTCCCAACTTTGAGATAAAACTACAAATGCCAAATAATGAGGTTCTATATAGCAAACTCTACATTCAATAGGTATGACTTCTCAACTTGAAAGATTTAAGAATTAAATATTATTTTAAAAGAATGATTACTAAAATTACTTTTAACCCAAAAGTATAAGGAGAAATATTGAGTTCATAACGATGAAAAGAGTGTGCAATTTGAAGATTAATTCAAATTTCAAAATAATTATTAGAAACTTGATTGATTACTACGATGAAAGAGTTTAAAACTGACAAATGAAAATGAAGGTTATTTTGTTGTTTTAGATAGAGTAATGATATAGAAATGCAAAAGATAAACCAACTTCACATAACATCCATTCCCACAAGACAATGAACAATATGCTTAAATAAACCACAAGATTTACCAACCAAAATTCACAGACACACACACACACACACACACACACATGTATATATATACACACATGTATATATACATATATATACATATATGTATATATATATAGATAGATGTATGTATATATATACACATGTGTATATATACATACATATACATACATATATATATATATATATACATACACACACACACACACACACACACACACACACACACACACACACACACACACACACATATATATATATGTATATATGATCTCATATATATATTGTATTATATATATTAGCATTGCAGATCCAAAAAAATATAATCAAAATGAAAGTTTTTGGTATCTAGAGAGAAAACCCTCTCAAAATAAAAAAAGAATAATTATATAGCCACAGAAGGCTTCCCAATTCAGTTTTTAAAACTAAATCCTAGAAAAATTGAGAAACTAACAAAATTAACAAAGTACTTGAAACAACTAACTAAAATAGGAAACATGCTATTAGCTATCAGTCCCTACGTCCTATCTAGTTCCTAGTTGTGGTTATAGGATCAACTTGTTGGTCTAATTTTTCTTGGATTCCACCACTTGCTTCTTTCATTTTTTTATACATAGTTTAAAATTGATCAATTATTTCTGGTGCAGTACCTTGATATGCTCTAGTCTTAGTTTCCACATGTTCTTGACTCTGTGACCATGGTCCATCTTCTTCTTGTGAACCTCTAGGTGGTCCTTGCAAATGATCATCATAGAATTAATTTTGCAATGATAGTGAAGTATTTCACAATCATTTCCCTAATTTCTTTCATGATCTTCATTTGATCCTAAAAGGATGCCAACACTTCTTGTGTTCCCCTATCGGGCTTGTCCTCTCTTTCCATAATTATGGCATCAATACAATTAATGTCATTATCTAGAGTTATCTTAAGGCGTAAGAGTTCATAAGTCTCATCTAGCCCTTCTTCCATGACTATGTTCCTCTATTCTAGATTAGACCTCATGAAAAATAAGAAATCAACATCAATGGTTGCATTAGGTATATCTTCTAAGAAATTAACAATGTCATAGGTCTAGATTTCAATAATCTAGATGATGTACTCATCCCACTTCACCTTTTTTTCCCTCTCATGCATTTAGTTTGGATTTTAATTCAGCCATTACTTTATATGTTCATGTCTTCACTTCAGTGAACTCGCTAATATAGTTTACCCCACTATCCATTACTATATTTGCCCAGTAATTAAAAAATTTGGCCATTAACCTATCCCTTTTTATTTGATCAAGAAATTTTTGATTGGTAGTAGATGAAACATCTACTACAAAGGCATTACCCAATATGGCCAATGCATCAAGATTATGGATGGTGTGAATATATTTAATGATTAATTGTATGGTTTGCTTCATGTCCCTCTTGACCTTCCAAACTTTCCAGATCCTATGCTTGGTTTATTTGATACTAACATTAAATATTTTTATATTCACTACTCTAGTAGCCATTCCAAGGTTATCTCTTTCCACTGTAAAGTCCTATGGTAGAACTTCATCTTGATTTTTATCACTGATAGATTTCTAAACATCTTCCACTTAATGCCATGTTTTGTGATCCAATTCGAACATTGTTTCTACCTTTGGCTTCTTACTTTTTGGTGTTTCTATAAGGTATTTACCAGCCATATATTGTACTAAAAGAGTTATGGGTACTATACTTCTCATTTTACTAATAAAGAGGTCAAATTAGTTTGGTGTAGAGGGGTTGCCTTGGTTTGAGGAGTTTGAGCTTCTATTGGATTTCCAATAGCCAATGAATTTGCACTCACAGTGTTAGTTCCATCAGTTACTTATTCATTTTGATCCATCCAATCCAAAACTTCTATAAGGCTCTCTGTAGTGGACTTTTCGATTGGTCCATCCCCACTGTATTTTTATTATCTAGAATCACCATGACTTCCTTTTGCTTCTTTCCTTTCTAGCTTGGAGAATAGGTAATTTGAAGTGTTGACTGGGTTTGAACTTGAATTGGCTCTTTAGAAGGTGGTTTAACTTCCTATTTAGGGCCTTGATCACATGTAGAGGAACATGAAACAACCTTATTAGTATTAGAACAAGGAAAATCCCATATAGAACTAGTTGAAGTCATTTGTGGAGGATGCTCTATTTCTTTTGGCTTCAGCTGTCTTTTATTTTTTATCCATTCTTTATTTATGTCAATGATAGAGATAATCATCCAGGAATATCATCCTCCTCTAGCTTGTACCAATCCACTTTGGATATGGGAAAAGCTTCAACTTGTTCTACATACATCGAGTCTAAAAGCTTTTCATTCTTAGCTTCTTCAATTCTAGTAGCTTTCAGTGGAAGCTTGAATTCTATAAATTCCCTTATAATAAACTAGGACCACAACCTTTTTCTCATTTCAAAATCATCCTCACAATCTACCCAATAATCTCCTACATGAGGTTAATGGGTAAATGAAGGTCAAGTTTAAATTGAGACCTAACAAAAAGTTTACAATCAAACATAGGTCGAGCAGAGTGGGGCTATAGAATTGTGGTTTTTAATTCTTCCTTCATATTGAATGCATCCTGGATGATTTTGCAATAGTAACAACCTAGTTCAATAGGGAAAATATACCTTGAACCTTTCCAGAGGGGAAAAATATTTAAACAAGACCTTGAAATTGTTTACAAATATTCTTATCTACAAAACTAGAAATGAAAGCTAAACATGAGCTAGGTATCATGAGCCAAAAAATTTAAAATAAGGTTCAACCAACCCAACACATATATTGAATTTTTAAATAATTCTTAATTTGTAAATATTTTTTGAAATTGGGATTATATGTAACTAATAGGTCAATGAAAGAAGAGGGGGTGGATTGAGTGTGGTGGAGCCACTACCAAAGATGGAGAGCAGAGCATAGGTGATAAGTGAGGTAGAGGAATTACAAAAAATGTTGGCCACAGAGAGAGTCCAAGCGAATAATGCAGAGCAAGAAGTTGCTTTTTTGTTGGGATTTTTACAGAAATCTCACAAGGATGGAGCACAAACAAAAGCAAGGTGGCTCTAGGTGGTAATGAATTCTGAATAGGCTCAAGTGTGGGCATTGGAAGTAGAACTGTGAGTGGAATAGTGACAAGTAGAGGGAAATGAAGTGGGTCTATGGGAAAAGTGATAACAAGTACAAAGACTATATGAATCATTAAAAAATAGTACAAGTGGGTTTGGAGGATGTCCAGAATGAATTGGTGTTATTGCAAGAGTAGTACAAGTCTTTTAGAGAAGCTATTGCAAAATTGAATACTCTATCATTGTAGTTGCAAGAGAAATTAGCATCAAGCAAGTCAAAGGTGAGGCAGTTGCAATAGCAATTAAGTGAAGTGAAAGAGAATGTAGAGTACTAGAGGATGGCAACTAACTAGATGCAATAGGAGTGGGATATGGCCCAATAAGTGTTCACTGTACTAGGGATAAATATATTGGTGGATAATGTATTTGTAGGTATGCAATGAATTGCAAAAGTGCACTAGGAAGCCACCTATTATATGTGGCTTTATCATCGGTCTCTCCCCAATGAGAAGTGACAAGAGACATAGTTTATGGATAGGGAATTTACCAAACTATTGAATGTCCAAGTGCAGGGTCAAAGATTTCCAATTCCCATGAATGGTGTGTAGGTGCAAGGGGGATTGACACTAGGGGCCTCATCCTCTAGAGCCAGGTCTACAGAAATGCCCTTGATTGGACACCCTATCATGCCACCTCTACAAGGGAGGCTAGAATAAATGATCCACTAGATGTTATTTGAATGTAATGTTTTCGTTGCCATCATAATAGAATTAAAAAGTGTTTTTTGTAGCAATCAAAAGGGTGACTGATGCACATCTTAATGATCCATGATGTTGAAAATCTTGAATAAACAATGCCATTTCCATTTTTTCTATTTTCTAGATATGTTTTGGATTTTTTTGGCATTTTAGAGATATGTAGATGTTTTTGGAATTTTTGTAAATATTTGACTCTTTTTGGAATTTTTGCAAATATTTGGAAGGTTGCCAATTGTCATGAAAGTAGGAGTGATAAGAAATGTAGAGGAAGATTAACCTTCACTTATGTGGGGGAACCGAATGTTGGTGTGGGCTCTCAATGAAAGATGAGTACAAACTTGTGTAACATCTGAAGAGCCATGGTGTTTAAGGTGGAAAAAATAGGAAGTGTTAAACCATGAATTCTAAGGCACAACTATGTATATATTGATAGCCTTTATAGACAAGCTGTGAGTCAAAGGTTGGATCTTTCTCTAGGTGTAGGCTAAGAGAGATACTTACAGGGCCTATGAAAAGGTGTTTGGGCTTATGAGAGACTTTGATGGATGAATGAGGTGCTAGAGGGGCCTTTGAAAAAGGAGTTTGTGCCTAAAAAGGCGAGATAGGGCCTTAAAAAAAGTGATTGGGGCCTGAAAAGGTGCTTAAGGGCCTAAAAAGGCACTTAAAGGCCTAAAAAGGGGGCTTAAGGGCCCAAAAAGGGTGCTTGGGCCTAAAAAAAGGTGTGGGGGTCTGAAAAGGTGCTTGAGCGCTCAAAAAGGGCGCTTGGGCCTAAAAAGGCATTTTGGGGGCCTAAAAAGGTACTAATGGGACTTTAAAAAGGTGTTTGAGCCTACAAATGCATTTTGGGGGCTTAAAAAGGTGTTGGGGGATGGAAGAGGACTTGGAGGGCCTTGTGGTCTCTCAAACCTATGCTTACTTATTCTAAGCCCTTGTTAGATGATGATGAAAGAGTCCGATAGATATCTGGGCCTTTCATGATAGCATTAATATATTTGTTGAAAGGTTGTTGGATCCATCGTGGTCTTTTCAACATAAATAAGACTATAAATCAAGGAGTTGTTGTTCTTGGCATGAGGAAGGAAAAGGGACTTTGCCAGAACCTTTTCCACTATTTGTGTTGTGCTAGATTTTCCAAAACCCAGGAAGATGTTTCTAGACATAACTACACTGCTTCTTAATTAACTGATGCACTTGTTTATTGTTTTTTCCAAAGGTAATAGGGAAATAAAATATGCCATAAAATATATAAATATTTATCAATATAGTGGATCTCACAATTGATTTCATATAAAATCGGTCAATGTATGCAAACCTATCCTAAAGGAGCAACAATTATAGATGGACACCAGCTCGACATGAAATCAATGGATCATCAGTTTGAAAAATACAAAAATAATTTATGCAAAAGTAAATAGCCTATTTGAGATGATTTTATTATTATTAGGCCTGATTTTTGGGTTGTTTTGATATGTTTAAGAATTTTTGAATGTTTTTGACGATTTTTGACAATTTTTGAATGTTTTGACAATTTTGGACAATTTTTGAATGTTTTTGACAATTTTGGACAATTTTTGAATGTTTTTGACAATTTTTGTCAAATTTTGAATATTTTTGACAACTTTTGAAATAGTGGGAGTGGAATGACAATGTGAATGATATTTGTTGGAATATGGAGATAATCAGGGCCTTGTTGGAGCACATAAAGAGTCAAGGAGACCAAAAGTGGGTCAAAAAGGCTAAAAGTAGGCTCAAAAAGCTATATTTGAGGCAATGGAGGCAAAAAGGGATCTTTAGGACTTCAAATGGATTTTATAAAGGATAAAATGGATATTGGGAACTATTGGCCATGGTAGATATTTGAGATGTACACTGATTTTCCTACAATTCATGTCTGCCATATCTTATAACATAATCAGATTCCATGTTTCCTCTAAGCTACCTATCTTCCTTTTGTTGCTATTTTGTTGGCTACCTCCGTCGTTGTGAACTATGTCAGTTGCCTTGAAACCACTGAACTATAACCCACAAGTGTTTCTCAATGGGGTATGTGTGAAATTACCTTAGCTATGCTAGGTAGGTCACAAACAAGTAAAATTTGTCTCAAAGAGAGGTGCTTGAGCCATGCCTTGGTTGTCTTTTTGCATTGAAGGACTTGTGTTGTTTAGGGAAGTCGAAAGATGTTATCTCTCGCTCCTTTTAAATCGAAGGTGGTATTTCTCATTCATTTTGTACCAGTTTTTATTTTTTATGAATGTTTTATGGTGTTTTTTTTATTTTTTTGGTATTTTCAGTGGCAAGGTGCTACCTCAAAAATTTAGACATAAAAACTTTTGAGATGGATGTTTTTGATGGGCTCTGCTAGTTCCTCACCATCACAATTTGAAAGTCTATAGGTACCAGTCCTGAAGGATTCAGTGATAATGTAAGGAACAATCCAATTGGCCTCCCATTTTCCTTTCTTCTCTCTAGCTACCTGATTCTTAGGGTTTTCTTGGAGAACTAAGTCTCCAATTATGGTTTGACCTTTTTTTTGTAGGGTCTAGATAACCTATTTTGATACATTTTGAGATGCTCATGTGCTATACACTAATGTTCTTCAAAGAGTTCTAGCTGCTCTAGATGGGTCACTCTATAGTCTTCATCTAATAGAATACCACGAAGAGTAACTCTCAAGGATGGGATCTCAACCTTTAAAGGAAGAATGACTTCACAACCATAAACCAAGGAGAAGGGTGTAGCACCTATAGGCATCTAAACACTTGTCCTATAGGCCTAGAGGGTGAGGTTTAGTTGTAAGAATGTTGATAATGTTCTTGTTGGTGGCCTCTACTTGGCAATTGCCTTGAGGATAATAGATTGATGAGGAATGGTGTATAATGTGAAATTTCTCACATGAGTCATCAATTATTTGATTTTTAAAATAGATGTCATTGTCCATTAGGATTTCATGAGGTATGCCAAACGGACAAATGATATGGTTTAAAATGAATGAAGATATATTTTTTCCTATAGAGTTTGCAAGCGGTCCTGCTTCAACCCATTTGGTGAAATATTTAGTTGTGGTGATAATCCCTTTATGTTTGCTAGAAGGAGGTGGGTGGATGAATCTAATCAAGACAAAGCCCCACTAATAAAAATTCCATGGTGTCGCCAAGGGGTTGAGTTCTTCTGTTGGCACATGAATAAGATTACCATGAATTTGACACTTTTTGCAAGTTCTAACATAGTTGATAGAATCCTTTTCCATGGTTGGCTAGAAATAGCCCATCCTAAGCATTTTCTTCGCTAGTATAAACCTTTTGGAGTGTGGCCCACAGATGCCTGCATGGAGTTCTTGAAAAGTGACTCTAGACTCATCCTTTTCAAGACATCTAAAAAAGTACCATCAAGACCTTTCTTGTACATCATATCAACCAATAAAGTGCAACACAAGGTCTGTAGAATGAAGTTATGCCACTAGTTTCATGAGAGGTCGAAGGGAATAGTGTTATTGTGGAGGTAAGTGGTAATGGAGTCATACTAAAGGGAATCAGGGGTGTCTAAATGGAAAATAATGAGGGAATCAAGTTGAGTAAATGTGGGTTAAACCACCTCTTCTACTAAGAACTCATACCGCTTGTGTTGATCTAGTAACTAAAGCAAGGAGGCCAAGGGGGCCATGGCATCTGCTACTCTATTCTTATCTCTAGGAATTTGTTCAAAAGTAATGTGAACAAAGCATGCCTTAATAGTGTCAACCATATGTTTGTAAGGTAATATATTTTCATCCTTGGTTTGATACATGTACGTAACTTGATTAATAATCAACTAAGAAGTCCTATAAAATTCTAGCATTTTTAACTTCCATTCTAAGGCTAGTTTGAGGCCTAAAACCAAGGCTTCATATTTCATCATGTTGTTTGTGTAGGGGAAAATTAGTTTGTAGGACTTGGGGATGGTAATGCCTAGAGGCGTAATGAACAAAATACCGACACTTGAAGCATGGAGTGTGTAAGAACCATCAAAGTAGAACTTCTAAGTGACCAATTCTATTTGAAGAATGTGCATATCTAGAAAGTCAGTTAGGGTAGTATTCAAGCTATCTATGGGTGCATCTACTAATTGGTCGACAATGAATTGTCCTTTTATAGCTTTCTTATCAATATAATTTATATCAAAATCACTTGAGTCATTACCCATTTGGCCAATCAACTTATTAATGTTGTCTTGTTGAGAAGATAATTGAGGGGGTCAATCTTGGATATGAGCTTAACCTCGTGTGTCAAAAGATAATGACATGGCTTTTGCAAAGAAAAAACTAAGACCAAACAAGCTTTTTTCCAATAAAGGTATAATTGAGCTCATAATTGACCAAGGTACGACTAATGTAATAAATAGCTCTTTCTTTTGCCCAATCATTTTCTTCTGCAAAGAAGGCTTTGATTGATTTTCTGTCAAAGAGATGTAAAGCAACATAGGTGGATTAATAAAGTATTTTTTGAGTAGATCAAAGGGCATCTAACACTAATTATCCCATTTAAAAATTATGTCCTTATAGAGGAAGTGAGTGAAAGAGATGAAGCACTGAACTGATTGAAGTCTTCCCTAGAGAGAATGCAGCCGACTAAAGTTCTTTGGAGGTTGGATATTGATTATGGCTTGTACCTTTTTGGGATCAACCTCAATCCCTTTGGCTAGAACAATGTACCCTATGAGTTTGCCAGATTTCATGCCAAAAGCATGTTTTTTAGGGTTTATCCTAACTTTTGATGCTTCTAGATGGGTAAATATCGTGTCCAAGGTAGGAGGATGATCTTCTTGAGTACGAGATTTGGCAAGGAGGTCATCAACATAATCTTCCATAAATTTGTGCATCATGTCATGAAAGATAGTGGTCATGGCCCACTGATAGGTTGACCCTACATTATTGAGGCCAAAAGGCATGACATTCCAACAAAATGTGCCCTATGCACAAGTAAAATTTATTTTCTCTTGATCATCTGGCACTATCCTAATTTGGTTTTACCCTAAAAATCCATCCATGAGTGAAAACATGGAATGACCCGTTGTCAAATATACAATTGTGTCAATGTTGGAAAGGGGGAAATCATTTTTAGGACATGCTTTATTGACATCCCAAAAATCAATATAGATGCTTATGATACCATATTTCTTTGAGATATGCACAATATTTGATATCCATGACACATAAGCTAAGGGCCAGATGAAGTTGGTGCTGAGCAATTTCTCCTGTTCTATTTTGACTAGCAAGGCTATGTGTTTCCTTAGCTTTTTCTTGACCAACTTGGGCTCTAGAGAAATTTTGAGGTGATGAAGGATTAGAGTTGGTCTAACCTTGGCATGTTTGTGTAAGACTATGCAAAATGTATTTTCCTCTCTTTGAAGAAGTGAATGAATTTTCTTCTTTCTTCTGTGTTTAAAGACTGTACCAAATGGATTATCCTTGGTTCCTACTCTATTCCAATGTTGAATTTTTTTGTAGGTTTAATTAGGCTAGATGATCTTTCCTCTGAGTGCTTAGGTAAGGTATCAATAATCTCATTCATGAGTGCCATAGTTGGGCTTTCACCATTGCATGCATCATTTCTATTTATTTCAATTTTTTTCTCAAGATCAGCTACAACTCGGAATTGGTCATTGATTCTTTAATGTGCTCAACCTATTTTAGTATGATTGAGATGATTGATATCAGACCCATTTATCTTCATTTCTCTTGTTCTTTGTAAATCGGATGGTTCAACAACATTAAGGTAGATGAAAACATCGTGGTCACTGTTGAAATTAGGAATATGGTGAGGGTCAGTTGTATCCTAGTTGATGAGCTTGGGATGGATTAAGGAGAGGTGTGTGTAATATGGATAGGATTCAATAGGGTTTAAATACATGACCTCATTTTCCATTTCATATGCTATATCAGTTAGGTATATAATGTGTGCTTCCTCTAAAGTATCAAGAAAAGTAGAACTAGTGAGTGGCTCATAGTACTCATCTTTGAATTTTGCTAGAAAGAAGTCGAGAAATAAAGTTTGCAACTAAAACCCATCAATAGGTTCATCATCATAATATGATGTGATGTGACATATGTATTCTGTATCAGCCTCTAATTTTTTTTGATTTGTGTTGGCTCTTGGTGAAGTAAAGTATGAATGAGAGGTTAATCCTTGTGCAATGGAACTATTAGATGTGGAAATGTGAACAAAATCACATTCTTTGTCATGAATGGACTCTTCAGATAATGATTTGAATTCCCACTTGGTGGAATCATCATTGTCTTCATTATTAAGTGTGTCCATGGATGGTTCTCTTGGATGATGTAAATCTAGGATGGATAGATTTACATTCATGGTGTTGGCTACTTTTGGGTTATTACCATCTCTTTCTTTGGGCACCCACAGCAAGGTGGAAGAGGAGGAATCATTGTGTTTGGAATGGGACTTGGAAGTGATCTATACAATGTGTTGTTCAAAGTACCCTACCCCTATTTTTAATCTATTAGACCTAAACTATGCTACTATGGGGTTCGATGATGCCTTTCCCTTTCCCTAAAGTGCCATCACCCATATATTTCTTCTTTTTCATTAAATCAAAACCTTTCCATATAGGTGAGAAAAAATGTCAATATTTTTTATTTGTTCACTAATTTCTTCTATGGAACCTGAAGGTACAACACTTTCTTTGACAAAATATGCATGATAAGGCCTAGTGGTGGATGATGGTTTTCTATGAGATCTTAGAGAGAGTGGGGGGATCAAGTAATGAGACCGAGTACTCACATACCCCTTTGCATTGTAGTTTGCACTTCCTATCAAACTCTTTCATTAGCCTATCCATTTCCTCATAATGTGACTATTTTGAGTCTTTTGATGATGATGGTGAAGGAATGGAAGAACTAGAACAACCAGCTTTCTCTTTACCCTTAGTTGATGTAGTTAAGTGGTTATGGTCTAATCTTATGAATATGGTGGTGTTCGCTGATGTGTTTTGTCTAGCAATACTTGTTGGAATGGTCACCTCTTCCCTATTGTGAGGGGCAAGAGTGTTACAGTACTAACCATAGTTTTGATCCCCTAATATGGTCACCTCTTGAACCATGTAAGGAAATTTTAAACATTGATGATAGGTGTATGGGACAGCCTACATGTCATGGATCTATGGCCTACCTAACAAGATGTTGTAGGTCAATTTCAAGTCTAGGACTTGGTAAACACTTTCCTTTACAACTAGGCATGCCCTTGGAGGATCTCTCCTCATCATCATAAGCTTTAATCATGATCTTCTTTTTAGGGTCAACCACATCTTTTGTATACCCTAAGGCTTTGATCAAATTCAACATGAAAATGTTTAGGTCTAACTCATCGTCAACCAAGGCTCTTTTGGCTTTGTTTATATGGATAAAGACTTCAATGTGCAATAGAGAATTTTGTGGATGAATGAAAAACATGTCATCTTGGACTAAAAAAGATTCACAATGAGGGGCAACAAGATTTCTTACCATGTTTTGAAGTTTGCTAACATCCAAGTCATTTGGCACTAAGGCTTTAGTGAGGATCTCTTTAAGCTTAGGGGAAATTTGCAACAACTTGAAAATAGAGATTTGGGAGGGATTCGTTAGTAATTGGTTGACCAAGCTATATTTGCGTAAGGTGGAACTTGTAGTTGCATGACCAGAACTTGTCACAGGCCTTGGTAGAATGACTTTAGAGGCTTGACCTCAGGTAACAATGTTTGTGATGGAGACACAACCCAAGAACAGAATGGACACAACATAAAAGGGAAATTGTATTAACTAAAAAATATGCTAGTTCATTTAGTACAAAGAAAATAAACTTCAAAACATGCCCTAAGGGCTTACAATAGAATAAATGTGGAGATAATTTCTCCTCTCAGTACCTCCTCTCAAACTCCACTCTGAACTGCCTTTTACAATGCTAGGAATCTCCTTAAATAGATCTCGAAGGGTTAAGGACTAGGAATTCATTCTAGAAGGTTCTAGTAGGCATCCACCAACCAAATAGAAGGCTCCAAAAGCTGCGTTAGAAGTCGGCGCAAATCTAGAAGAATCCAAAAACGGTAATCAAACTTTCAGGAGGCATAACTTTTGAACCGTAGCTCCGATTGACGAACCGTTTACATTTTCAGAAAGCTCTCGAAGTGCTCTATAGCCCCATGGAAGAACTTAGCTCGTCCCCCATTTTTCAACCCTTTTCAAGGTCATTTAATGCCCCTAACTTGACTTTGAAGCATTCTCAAGAGGTCTCCAAAACCTAAAAAATTGCAATAACTTTCAAACCGTGGGGCCTTTTGACTTGATTCTTTTTTTGGAATGTTCTAAATCACAATTACATTCATCTGGCCAATTCACACCTTCTAGTTTACCAAAATGATGGCCCAATTACATGCTCCTATTTTTTTGGGATTTTCTAGCACACTGATGGTGGAACTATGAGAGTTGGAACCTTTAATTGACCCAAATGGGTGTCCAAAAATGAAAACACATGAAACAAAAACTAAGTCTAAGTACATTTTTTTTGGGTGACACAGGATTGCCCTTATACCTCTGGATGCTCCTGCATCGGACACCCAGGGTAGATTGAAAAGTGACCCTGTCACTTTATGAATGGTAGAGGAAATCCAAAATGGGAAACCTTAGCTGCTGAAATCCAAGTTGAGTCCTTGATCGGTCATCCTTTACATTTGACCAAATACTCTTCATACTGCCTATATCTGGTACTCCTACCCACACGATGATCTAGAATGTCTTCTATCTCCTCCTTCTTAGAAGCAGGAATTGGACATGGCTCTAACACCAGCTCCTCATCTGCACCATCATCATGATACTCTGTTAAATCTGCAATGTTGAAAATGGGAGAAATGTGAATACCATCTGGCAGCTCCACTTCATATGCATTTTCTGAGTCATGTTTCTTCAAAATTTTGCAGGGGCCAAATTTCTTCATTTTTAGCTTGTTGTAAGTATCGGCTATAAATATTTCTTTTCGTAAGTGCACCATGACTAGATCGCCTACTTGGAATTCCTTATGTCTTCTCCTTTGATCAGCCCTAGCTTTATACTCTTGATTCATCTTGATAATGTGTGCCTGAACCTCCTCATGTAGATGCTTGATATGTTCAACAAATTCCTCAACTTCAGCACTTGTCCTCTTCCCTTGTTCTATCTTCCTCAATTTTGGTGCAGTCCTTGGGCTATTCCCATATACAATTTGGAATGGTGATTTTCCAGTACTCCTATTTATAGAGTTATTGTAAGCAAACTCTTCTTGTGGTAGAATCAAATCCCATCCCTTGGGCTTATCCCCAACTAAACATCTCAGTAAATTGCCCAGACTTCTATTTACCACTTCTGTTTGGACATCAGTTTGTGTGTGATGCGTGGAACTAAATTTCAAGTCAGTTCTTAACTTTTTCCACAATGTTCTCTAGAAATACCCCACAAATTTAGTATCTCTGTCAGAAACTATGCTCCTTGGGAGACCATGTAGTCTTACCACCTCTTTGAAAAACAAGTCTGCAATATGGACAACATCATGAGTTTTGTGGCATGGAATGAAATGTGCCATTTTGGAGAACCTATCAACCACCATGAATAGTGAGTCATTACCCCTTTGTGTCCTTGGCAATCCAAGAACAAAATCCATACTTATGTCCTCCCATGGCCTTGATGAAATAGGCAATGGCTGATATAGGCCAGTATTGTGACTAAACCCCTTGGAAACTTGACAAACTTGGCAACTCTGTACAAACTTCTTCACATCCTATGAAATTTGAGGCCAAAAATAATGTTCTCTAAGAATGGAAATGGTCTTATCTCGACCAAAATGTCCTGCCATCCCTCCACTGTGTTTCTCCTTAATCAGATTTTCCCTCATGGAACTCCTTGGAATGCACAATTAACTACCTTTGAACAACATGCTATCCTGAATCAAATAGTCTAACCACTTTGTTCTATCTACAGCAACAGGTTCTTTATAAGCTTTCCATGCTTCAGCAAAATCAAGATCCTTGGGGTACAAATTATTGAGTTCATCAAACCCAACTACTTCAACCTACATTATTGTAAGCAAAAACTATCTCCTACTTATTGCATCTGCAACCCTGTTAGATTTTCCACTTCTATGCTTCAACACAAATGTATAACTCTGCAAGAACTCTACCCACTTCATATGCCTCTGATTCAATTTACCTTAGCTATTTAGTTACTGTAATGCCTGATGATCAGTATACAAAACAAATTCCTTTGGCAATAAATAATGCCTCCATTTCTTTAAGGCCTGAACTATTGCATAGAATTCTTGATCATAAACACAATACTTCTTCTTTCCATCATTCAATTTTTCACTAAAATATGCAATAGGCTTACCTTCTTGGCTTAATACAGCCCCAATAGCACTGCCACTAGCATCACAATCTACCTGGAACACCTTTCTAAAATCTAGAAGTGCCAACACAGGTTGTTCTATTACCTTCTTCTTCAGCAATTCAAAACTTCTCGTAGCTGCTGTAGTCCATTTGAACTCTTTTCTATCCCCTCTTATTGTATTAGTTAGGGGTGCACATATGCCACTGAAATTCTTAATAAAATTCCTGTAAAAACTAACCAGACCATGAAATGATCTTACCTCAGTAGCAAACCTTTGAGTAGGCCATTGCAAGATGTCTTTTACCTTCTCTGGATCCATTTTGAGACCTTTGGGTGATATAAAAAACCCCAAATAGACTAACTCCCTTTTTGCAAAGATACACTTCTTCAGATTAATTAACAGTTTCTCTTCCCTTAGCCTTTTAAGGACACTACGAATATGTAATAAATGTTCTTCCAAAGTCTTGCTGAAAATTAAAATATCATCCAAATAGACAATAACAAATTTTCCCAAGAACTTCTTAAGTACCTCATTCATGAGCCGCATGAAGGTGCTTGGGGCGTTCGTCAATCCAAAGGGCATGACTAACCACTCATAAAGACCATCCTTGGTCTTGAAGGTTGTTTTCTACTCATCTCCTTCTCGAATCTATATCTGATGATAGCCACTCTTAAGATCTATCTTTGTGAAGTACTGAGCTCCACTCAAGTAGTCCATAAGATCATCCATCCTTGGCAAAGGAAACTGGTACTTGATGGTTATCCTATTTATAGCCCGAGAATCTGTACACATCCTCCACTCTCCATCCTTATTTGGTGCGAGTACTGTAGGTACTACACATGGACTCAAGCTCTCTCGAATCAAGCCCTTCCTCAATAGCTCCTAAACCTGTCTATTTAGCTCCTTTGTTTCAGTATGAGTCATCCTGTGAGTAGCCTTGTTAGGCAAACTAGCTCCTAGAATCAGATCTATTTGATGACTGATTCGCCTTACTGGTGGCAATCCATCTGGAACATTTTTAGAGATAATATCTCCAAACTCCCCTAGTAAATCTAAAACTTCAAGTGGTATTTCAGTACTACCTTCTTTATCTTTCCTAGGAATCAAAGCATAGCACATATGCTGATGTTTCATGCCATCTAAAAGCTTCCCTCCATCAACAAGACAAATCCTAGCACTGCTACATACCTTTTCACCTTCCTTTTTCATGGGCTTTAATTTGTGGCGAACTCCATCCTTTTTCAGAGAGTATGTGTTTGCATGCCCATCATGTACTGCATGTCTATCAAATTTCCATGGTCTACCCAACAATAGATGGCAAACATCCATCGAAATAACATCACAGAGAACTTCATCATGGTAACTCCCAATTTTGAATTTCACTAAACATTGTTCACTTACCAAGACCTTATGATCATCTTTTACCCAAGTAATCCGATAGGGCTGGGGATGTTTCTCCCTCTTGAGCTTCAGCTTAGAGACCATCTCTTCTGATACTAGGTTATCAGTGCTACCACCATCAATGATCACGTCACAACATTTATCCTCACACTTGCATCTGGTACGAAAAAAACTCCTTCATTTTCTTGGTTCAATCTCACCACTTAGTAAGACTCTTTCATTTACCAAGGTCTCTCCTCTTTTTGCATCCTTTGAATGTGATGATTTTGCATCCTCATCCACATGAGCAACCCTAGCTTGACCCTCAGCTCTCCTATCTATCCTTCCTTGTCATTGAGGGCATTCAAAGGCATGATGACCTTCTTCATTGCAATGGAAATAGGTACCATGAAAGCCTCCTCTTCCTTGTCCACATCCTCTACCTCTTTCTCTCTGATTTCCAAAGTCTTGATCATGGGAGCGGTTGAAACCCTCATTCCTCTGGTTCTTGTTAGTGCCCACATCTTCATTTTTATTTTGAGTTTCATTGCGGCCTCTAGATGATCTACTGCTTCCCCTTCCTCCTTGACCGTGCCCTCTTTGTCTTCCTTCAAACCTTTTATTCAACTTCTCTTCAACTCGTAGGGCAAACTGGTATGCCTCTTCAACACTGGTCATTCTTACCAGACTTAATTCCTCCTAGATGCTAGGTCGCAACCCACTAATATAATGAGCAACCTTCTCCTTATTTGCTTTTGCATGCCCCGCTCTAATCAAGAGTCGGTAAAATTCCTCTATGTATTCTTGGACTGATCTTCCTACTTGCTTTAACCCATGCATCTTCTTAAACAAATCAAGCTCGTAGTCCACAGGAATGAACTACTTCTTCAATTTGTCCACCATGTGATCCCATCTTGTGATTTTCTCCTTTCCTCTTTTGTTTCTTTCCAATTGAACCTCTTGCCACTAGATTTTGGCATGGCCTTTCAGTTTGGCCTTTGCAAACTTAACCCTATCTGGGTCCCTAATATCCTCATACTCAAATTATTCTTCCAGTTCATTAGTCCAATCGATCAACTCATCTGGTTTCAGATTTCCTGAAAATACACCCCCTTCAATTGTAGGTCTTTTCCCAAACTTAGTAACAGCCCTAAAAAGCCTTTCCTCTGCATGATTCAGAACTTCCTCGTCAAATTCCCCTTCTGGTCCAATTTCATCTTCTTCGTTGTCATCTTCACTTTCATCACCTATGGCCACAATTGTTCCTCTATGAAGCTCCTCTTGCAATGCTTGTACCTGCCTTTGGAGGGCTCTAACCTCCTTAGGATTAATAGATCTGGCCCTTCCACTAGGCTCTCTTCATGGAGGCATCTTCTTAACTCAAACCCACAACCACAGTCCTGGTGCAAACTGCCTCACAGTCGGCGCTCTATCTACACACTCAGGAAAACCAGCTCTGATACCACTTGATGGAGACACAACCCAAGAACAGAATGGACACAATAGAAAAGGGAAATTGCATTAACTAAAAAATAAGCTAGTACATTCAGTACAGAGAAAATAAACTTCAAAACATGCCCTAAGGGCTTACAATAGCATAAATGTGGAGATAATTTCTCCTCTCAGTACCTCCTCTCAAACTCCACTCCGAACTACCTTTTACAATGCCAGGAATCTCCTTAAATAGACCCCGAAGGGTTAAGGACTAGGAATTAATTCTAGAAGGTTCTAGTAGGCATCCACCAACCAAATAGAAGGCTCCAAAAGCTACGTTAGAAGTCGGTACAAATCTAGAAGAATCTAGAAATGGTAATCAAACTTTTGGGAGGCATAACTTTTGAACCGTAGCTCTGATTGATGAACCGTTTACATTTTTGAAAAGCTCTCAAAGTGATCTATAGCCCTATGGACAAGCTTCACTCGTCCCCCATTTTTTGATCCTTTTCAAGGTCATTTAATGCCCCTAACTTGACTTTGAAGCATTCTTAGGAGGTCTCCAATACTTGAAAAATTGCAATAACTTTCAAACCATTCGGCCTTTTGACCTGATTCTTTTTCTAGAATATTCTAAATCACAATTACATTCATCTGGCCAATTTACACCTTCTAGTTTACCAAAATGATGGCCCAATTACATTCTCCTATTTTTTCAAGATTTTCTAGCACACTGATAGTGGAACTGTGAGAGTTGGAACCTTTAATTGACCCAAATGGGTGTCCAAAAGTGAAAACACATGAAACAAAAACTAAGTCTAAGTACATTTTTTTTTGGGTGACACAGGATTGCCCTTATACCTCTAGATGCTCCTGCATCAATTTGAAGATTGTTTCTTATGTTTTTCTTTAATTATAATGACATTTATAACATCATCAAATCTAGAGGTTATATTAATAATGTTATTGTAGTGATGAGCATAATTAACTTTATCATGGGAAGATGTGTTTTGGTTTTCTTTTGAAGATTCACCCTTCTCATGACTTATGAAAGGGTTTTTGAAGGTTGTGTGGTCTTTATTGTTGCCAAGATTATTCACTTCAATAGTTCAATTGTTGATCAATTTTTGTATAGCCCCTTTAAGGGTATAACGGTTATTGGTTAAGTGTTGCCTATTTTGGTGGTAAGTACAAAAGTGCTTGTCACTCCACCACTTTGGTTTAACTTATGGTTCATAAGGCTTAGTCTCAAGGAGCACAATGAGTTCATCAACTAAGAGTGTTTGCAATGCACTCTCGTAAGACAGCCCAATAGGTGTATATTCCTTAGGTATATCAGAAGATTGGTATCCTCTTAGGGGAGGAGCTTAATTATAGGATACTTTTTTATTGGACATAGAAGAAGTAGCTATGTTGTGTCAGTAAAAAGGAAAAACATCATCTTGTCTTGGTGGTGTTGGATACAATTGATTAATTGTGTGTTGTCTTTGATGTTACAAAAATGTCATATCAAATGATAGTTAGTGCATACTGAGCTCACATGGTCAGCAAGACATTTTTCCTTGTCTACCAAGCATTCTAAGTTTACTCTATGCAAAGTCAGTGTCTACCAAGCTCACTTGAACGTCAAAGGAATTATGCAAAAAAGAGTATTAACCAAGATCACTTGGTTAACGAAGGAAAATTGAGAAAAGTCAATGCTAACTGAGTTCCCTTGGTTACCAAAGGATTTTTCCAAGTTCATAGTGTTAACCAAGCCTCTATTGGTTAACACAAGAAATTGTCTTAGGACTAGTTTCTACCAAGTAGGGTCAGCTTATGAACGATTTTATTTTTTTGGCATGTAAAGCTTAAATGTTTTATGTATTGATTCTAGTCGACTATGGTAATGAATATTGGTCATTCTAATTTGTATTTGAGCTAACTTGACAATATGAAAGGTATAAGGTCAAGTTGAGATTTCAAGTGTGTGCAAGTGTGTTGATTGACCTGAAAAGAGAAAAGAAAGGAAGTGAACTTGAAGGATAAGTAGGTATCCTTGTGGAGTAGAAAAGTAATAGTCAATCAAGAAGGATCAAGTTTAAGCAAAACAAAGATTTGGGTTCAGTAATTCAGTTGCATCATAATCAGTTCATTTCATTATTACTCTCTAACCATTGTAGCAGTGATCTAAAATCTCTTAATAGAGTTGGTTGAACAACCATTTGTAAATCCTCTAACAAGGTGGAAATTCCATTGAATTGTTATAAGACCTTTTACAAGGCCACTCCTAATAGGGTGATTAAATCCTCTAACTAGGTCACACCTAACAACATTTTTTGCAACATTTAACTGGGTTGGCTCCTAATAGGGCTCACTTCAAAAGAGTGAAAAATAGTAACTAGTTACATTGGTGGTTTTTTCCATATTGAGTTTCCATGTTAAATCTTGCTATCTCATGTGTTCATTTCTTTTCTCTCATGCATGAAAATTAAGGTTACGTAATTACTAATATCATCTTAAAGATAATTGATTGTTGAGTAACAACATTTACTATTTGTTTATTGAGTATCAACAATAATTAGTTTTATCAAGTCTAAATTTTAAGTTGACATCTAAGGGATCTAGGATTTATTTTAGTAGTAACTGATTCACCCCCCTTTTTAGTTACTCCTCTTATATTTTCAACAATTGATATCAAATCTTTTGGTGCTTATAGGAAGGTTTCAAGGACCTAAGCTAGAGATCAGGATGTCTTACAACAGAGAGATTCCAAAGTTAAAAAAAGACAACTTTTCAGCATGACAGGGAATTATGAGGTTTGATCTAGCTACCATCAATAATTCAAGTTGCAAATACCTTGATGAAGAATAAAAAAATCCTACTGGTACATTATCTATTGGAGATCTTGCTGAGAAAAAGAACCATAACATTATGATGATTGATATTGCATCTACTCTTAGCTATGATGAATTTGATGAGATCAAAGACTGTAAAACTACTTTTGATATGTGGAACAAGCTGAAGGATATCTACGGTGGTGATGAAAATGTAAGGAGATCCAAAATAGAAAGCCTTAGAGGAAAATTTGATCAGATCAGAATGAGAGAAGATGAAAATGTTGCTAAATATGTGGAAAGAATCAAAGTTAGTGTCAGTGCAATTAGAGCATCCATAGGAGAAATCAAAGAAGAAATTGTTGTAAGTAAAATTCTTAGAACTCTGCTTCCCATCTATGCAATCAAGGTATCTGCTATTCAAGAAAAGAGATGTCATTCAAATAGCAAGTTAGGCTTGGATAACCTAGTAGGAAGATTGTTAGCTTTTGAGCTAGACAACTTTGACAATTATGTTCCAGCTTCCAAAAGTATTGAGTCTGCATTTGAAGCCAAACTTTCACTCAAAGAAAAAGGCAAGAAAATAAAGGACAATTAGTTAGAAAGTGAAGAGGAAACCGAAGAATGTTTTGATAGTGATCTTGAAGTTGTTGAACCTTTACTTGTAAAGAAGCATTCTAGAAGTAGAGGAAAGTACAAAGGTAAAGTTCTTCTAATCTATTTTTCATGTGAAGAAATTGATCATATTGCTGCCAGGTGCCCAAACAAAGATAGCAAGGATGAAAAGAAAAGCCACAAATACAAATGCAACAAGGAATTCAAAGGTCACAAATCCTACAAAGACAAAGGTAAGAAAACTTGTTTTATGGTTAAAGATTTTGATAACAGTGAGGATGAAATAGTGTACATTGCTATAAAAGATGAATCAAATGATGAAGGAGATAAGATGTCACTTATCTCTCATGTTAGTAAAAATGATACATGGATCATAAATAGTGAATGTTCACATCATATGACTGGAGACAAAACAAAATTTGAACATTTTGAACACTATGATAGAGGTAGTGTAAGGTTTGGAAACAATGAACCTTGTTGCATAAAAGGAAAAGGCTGCATCTCATTAACTAATGAACTTGCATGTGACAATGCCTATTGGGTTGAAGGTCTAGAACATAATCTACTTAGTGTGGCATAGCTAATCAGCATTGGATACAAGGTGGAATTCATGCATGGAAAGGAAAGATTGTTGGATGAAAATGGGAATCTGATTGGATCATGCAAGCAAACAAAAGGTAACCTATTTTATCTTGATCTTGGTGATTGCTCATGTCTTATTGCTCAAGTAGAAGAAAGTTGGTTATGGCATAGAAGACTCTGTCATGTAAATTTTGATAATATAGTCAAGATAAGAAAATTTAGAAAAGTAAAAGGTATCCCTAGTTTGAAGAAACCAAATGTTGGTTTATGCAAAAACTATCAAATTGGCAAAATGGGAAAGACTAGTTTTAAGAGAAAAAACTATCAGTCAGAAGATATTTTGGAAATTGTGCATACTGACTTATGTGGACCTATTGGAATAGAAAGTTATAGTGGGAAAAAATTCTTTATTCTTTTTGTTGATGACTACTCTAGAATGATTATTGTTATGTATCTTAGAGAAAAGTTAGAGGAATTTGAGAAATTCAAATGGTATCTGGAAAGAGTAGAAAAGGAAATAGGAAAAAATATTGAAACGCTTAAGATTAGACAGAGGTGGTGAATTCATCTCTAATGAATTCAATAATTTCTACATTGAAAGAGGAATCAAAAGACAAGTATTAGCACCTAGTACTCCTGAGTAGAATGGAATAGCTAAAAGAAGAAACACATCCATCATGGATTGTGCAAGAAACCTAATGATTGAAAACAATGTTGCTATCAAATATTAGAAGGAAGCTATGAGCACTGTAGTTCATACTTTGAACTAAGTTCAACTGAAGAAGGATTCAGATAAAGCTTCTTATGAACTATGGTATGGCTACAAACCAAATGTAAGTTACCTGAAAGTATTTGGAAGTAAATGTTATATCTTGAAAGAATTTAGAAAAAGAAAATTTGATGTGAAAGGTGATGAAGGTATATTTTTAAGATATTCCTGTAGAATTAAAGCATATAAATATTTAAATTTGTTTACTCACAAAATCATAGAAAGTGCACATGTAAGAATTGATGAGTTTGTAGAAAAGATTGAAGAAGAAAGTAAAAAGGAACTAGAATATTACAAAAGATTTGTTTACTTTGAACTTGATACATTGCCAGGCACATCTGATAATAAGGAAACTTCACCTCTCAAGCCCTCCACAGTTATCAAGTTGTAGGAAGTACAAACCAAGTCACAAGGACCTGAGTCACATTTAGAAGCAACCTATATTAGCCAAGTATGTCAGAAGGCATCATATACCTGATCAGATTATTGGAGATAAATCAGAAGGAACAATGACAAGAAGCAAATTAAAAGGTACATGTTTACTTGCTGATCTTGAACTTAGAAGTGTTAAGGATGCATTGAAAAATGAAAGTTGGATTGAGGCAATGAATGAAGAGTTAGAATAGATAGAAAATAACAAAACTTAGACTCTTGTTCCTAGGCCTAAAGATAAAAATGTGATTGGAACAAAATGGATATTCGTAGTTGAAGGAAGATGGACAAGTCTCTAGAAACAAAGCAAGATTGGTTTGTAAACGCTATTCTCAAGAAGAAAGTATTGACTATGGTGAAAATTTTGCCCTTGTTGCAAGATTAGAAGATGTTAGGACCCTACTTGCTTATGCAGCTCACAGAGGATTCAAAGTATATCAAATGGATGTTAAATCTACATTCTTAAATGGAATTCTTGTTTAGGAGTCTACATTGAATAGATAGAAGGTTTTGTTGATCCAGACAAAAGGGACATGATCTACAAATTACACAAAGCACTATATGGTCTCAAACAAGCTCCTAGGGCTTGGTATGAAAGATTAAATAACTATCTAATATAGATTGGTTTTCAAAGAACAAATGATAACAATAGTCTATACATCAAGGAAGGACCAGAGAACAAGATTGTATTGGCAGAGATATTTGTGGATGATACGCTATTTATTGGAAATGATGACCTATGCAAAGCATTTTTAGAAAAAATGAACAAAGAGTTTGAGATTTCCATGTTTGGAGAAATAAAATTCTTTATTGGATTTCAGATGCAATAGAACAAAAATGGTATCTATATCACTCAATCTAAGTATATCAAAGAGATACTCAAGAAATTTGGAATGGAAGATTCAAGCTTACCAAAGATGATGACTCTAAAGAAGTAGATCAAACCTTATACAGATCAATGATTGAGAAATTATAGTATGTAGTTCACACAAGGCTTGATATTGCCTTAACAGTTGGGATAGTGGTAAGATTTTCAGCTAAACCCAAAGAAAACCACATCATGACAATCAAAAGAATCATAAGATATATGAAAGGTACTAAAGACTATGGTTTATGATACAAACTTAGAGGAAATATAGACCTAAAGGTATTTATTGATGTTGTTTGGACAGGAAATCTTGATGACAAAAAAAGCACTAGTGGTGGAGCTTTCTTTCTTGGTAAAGAGTTGGTATCTTGGACAAGCAAGAAGCAAACCTGCACATCTCAATCCACAATAGAAGTAGAATATGTAGCAATAGTAGTAAATTTTTTTAACATTTTTTGGTTCAAACAATTACTGGAAGGAATGAGGGTTGAGATCAAAGAACTAGTAGTCATGTATTGTGATAACACCAGTGCAATTAATATATCAAAGAACCTAGTGATGCATTCCAAAACAAAGCACATTGCTATAAAATATCACTTTGTCAAAGAACTGGTGCAAGACAAGGAAATCAGATTGAAATATGTCCATACAAAAGAATAGATTGTAACCATATTCACCAAGCCATTACCTAAGGATGCATTTTTGTATCGAAGAGGTAAGCTAGGGGTCATTCTCCTATCTAAAGATCACTAAATAAAGTTTATCAGTGCATCAACAGGAACCAAGTTGAAGATCAATCAGTCGATGTAGCATAGTCAAGAGAATATTGCATATAAATCAGTACTCAAGGTACATTGATACTAATTTGGCATGTGTTGTCTTTGGCATGTGTTGTCAAATAGGAAAAAGATTGAAATTCTTAAGATTAGATAGAGGTGGTGAATTCATCTCCAATGAATTCAATAATTTCTACATTGAAAGAGGAATCAAAAGACAAATGTGTGCTAGAAAATGTGACCTATTGAGAGCTTGAATAAACAAGCAAACATTAGTTCAAATCAAAAAATGTAACAAGAATTCATCAAAATGAAGGAAAACTAAACTAATGCTTACTTGAGTTTTGCAACTCAAAGCAACCAACAAATCAAGTCTTCCAGTCACCTCTACAACTCAACAAAGGTACCCATGAGAGGCCTTGTTGGTGTGTTAAGATGGAGGGTATGTTTGGTGTGCTCTCCCAAACACAACAATGGAGTGAATCTCTTGAGTGAATGTGCAAATTTGAGTGATGATGCAATATGATCTTAAACTGCATGAAATGAAAAATACTTCAAGAAATGGCTATGGAGAAAGCCATAATTAAAGCATTCAATGGTGAAAATATGAAATGCAACAAAGAAACTAACTAGATATGCAAGCTAAACTAAGATGTGAATGAAATGGAGATGAGAAAATGCATATAAATTAGAGCAATAATGCAAATACAAAGCTAAACCAGCTACCAAATGGTTAGTATTCACCTAGAAATCTCTATGAAAACTCAAACTATAATGAAAACCCTAGCATGAAAACTCAAGACTCAAAATGGCATGGTAAAAATGCAATGATGTGAGATGCAAATATTTGAGATAAGCCCTCTATTTATAGGCTTGAGGGAGGGCTTGGTGAGGTGGCATCCATATAGATACCACATAAGGTGACATGCAAGCCATGCAAATAGTGAAAAATTCAAAGTTTTCTCACACATGTGTGAGCAAACTTGAGAAGAAGAGTGGGAGACAAGAGTGCAAAGGGGATTGTGTAGGCATGCCATCTCACACATGTGTGAGCACACTCCTAGGCTAATGATGGGGATTAGGAAGGAGATTAAGAATGATTAAGTGGGATTAGAGAAGAAGTAGGTTTAAGAGGATGAAAATGATGGTTATAGGCTAGGCTTAAGATTAAATTAAATGAGATTTAATTTAATCATGGGCTTAGAGGAATTAATGGGATGTGAGGGTTTAAATAAATAAAGTTTATTTAAAAATAGGGAAACATGGAAGATCATGTGTTAAATTAATTTAACACATTAAGGCTAGAAGTATTTAAATTAGATTTAAATACTTAAGAGAATGAACTCATTTAATTATTTAATTTAATTAAATAAGTAGAAGAATGTGAGCAATATAATTAATTAATTAATAATTAATTACGATGTCACGAGAAATATTAAAATTAATTAATATAGTGTTTAGGGAGGATTTTAAGTGTCTACACAAGTATCAGCCCCTGGCACTCCTGAGCAGAATGGAATAGCTGAAAGAAGAAATAGATCCATCATGAATTGTGAAATAACATTAATGATTCAAAAGAATGTTGCTATCAAATATTGGAAGGAAGCTATCAGCACTGCAGATCATATTTTGAACCAAGTATAGTTGAAGAAGGAATTAGATAAAACTCCCTATGAACTATGGTATGGCTACAAAACCAACATAAGTTACTTGAAAGTATTTGGCAGTAAATGTTGTATCTTGAAAGAATCTAGAAAAGTCAAATTTGATGTAAAAGGTGATGAAGGTATATTTCTAAGATATTCCTGCAAAAGTAAAGCATATAAATGTTTGAATTTGTCTATTCACAAAATCATAGAAAGTGCACATGTCAGAATTGATGAATTTGCAAAAAAGATCGAAGAAGAAAGCAAAAAGGAACCTGAAGATTATAGAAAATTTGTTTACTTAGAACTTGATACATTGCCAGGCATATTTGACAGTAAGGAGACTTCACCTCCCGAGCCCTCTACAGTTACCAAGAGTCATAAGGACTCGAGTCACATTCTAAAACTATTGAGTTAATACCTACCAAGTCTAAAGGACCTGAGCCCAAAGTTGAAATTCAAAATAAAGATAGTGCAATTCTTTCAAAAGGAAAAGAACATATATTGGCTAAGTATGTTAGAAGGCATCATACACCTAATCAGATTATTGGAGATAAATTAGATAGAACTATGGAAAGAAGAAAACTAAAAGGTACATGTTTACTTGTTGAATTTGAACCTAGAAGTCTTAAAGCTACATTGGAAAATGAAAGTTGGATTAAGACTATCAACAAAGAAATAGAACAAATAGAAAAGAACAAAACTTGGACTCTTGTACCCAGGCTTAAAGATAAAAATGTGATTGGTACAAAATGGGTATTTAGAAATAAATTGAATGAAGATGGAAAAATATCAAGAAACAAAGCAAGACTAATATGTAAAGGCTACTCTCAAGAAGAAGGTGTTGATTATGGTGAAACTTTCACTCCTATTGCAAGACTAGAAGGTGTTAGGACTTTACTTGCATATGTAGCACACAGATGATTCAAAGTATATTAGATGGATGTTAAATCTACATTCTTGAATGAATTTTTTGATGAAGAAGTCTACATTGAACAACAAGAAGGTTTTTTTAATCCTGACAAAAGGGGCATGGCCTACAAATTACACAAAGCACTATATGCTCTCAAACAAGCTCCTAGAGCATGGTATGAAAGATTACATAACCATCTGATACATTTTGGTTTTCAAAGAACAAATGATAATAGTAGTCTATATATCAAGGAAGGACCAAATAAAAAGATTGTGTTGGCAAAAATATTTGTAGATGATACTCTATTTACATGGAATGATGACCTATGCAAAGCATTTTCAGAACAAATGAACAAAGAGTTTGAGATGTCCATGTTTGGTGAAATAATTTTTTTTGTTGAATTGTAGATACAACAAAACAATAATGGTATCTATATCACTCAATCTATATGTTAAAGAGATACTCAAGAAGTTTGGAATGGAAGATTCAAAACTAGTTGGTACCCCCATATGTACTAGGGTAAAGCTTACCAAAGATGATGATGACTCTAAAGAAGTAGATCAAACCTTATATAGATCAATGATTGGGAAATTACAATATGTAGTTCACACAAGGCCTGATATTGCCTTGGCAGTTGGAATAGTGGCAAGATTCTCAAAAAAACCTAGAGAAAACCACATGATGACAATCAAAAGAATCTTGAGATATCTAAAAGGTACTAAAGACTATGGGTTATGTTACAAAATTGGAGGAAATCTAGACCTAAAATTTTTTACTGATGCTGATTGGGAAAAAAATCTTGATGACAGAAAAAACATTAGTGGTGGAGACTTCTTTCTTGGTAAAAGGTTGGTATCCTGGACAAGCAAGAAGCAAAACTACACATCCCAATCCACAATAGAGGCAGAATATGTGGCAATAGTAGTAAATTTCTCTAATAGTGTTTGGTTCAAACAATTTCTGAAAGGAATGAAGGTTGAAATTAAAGAACCAATAGTTATGTATTGTGATAATACAAGTGCAATCAACATATCAAAGAATCTAGTAATGCATTCCAAAATAAAGCACATTGCTATAAAATATCACTTTGTTAGAGAATTGGATTAGGACAAAGAAATTAGATTGGAATATGTCCATACAAAAGAATAGATTGTAGAAATATTTGCCAAGCCATTATTGAAGGATGCATTCTTGTATCTAAGAGGTAAGCTAGGGGTCATTCCCCTATCTAAAGCTCACTAAATGAATTTTAATGATGCATCAACATAAACCAAGTTGAAAATCAATTAGTTGGTGCAAAAAAGTCAAGAGCATATTGCAGATGAATTAGTACTCAAGGTACATTGATACTAATTTGACATGTGTTGTCTTTGGCATGTGTTGTCAAAGAGTGAGAAGTTTAATGTCCTATCTTTTTGAATTTTTTTTTTATCATTTCAAGAAGGAGAAGTGATGTAATTCCTTCATAGAGGGATATTACTGCAATAAAGGAAAAACTTTTGGTGTAAAATCCAAGAGGGAGAAACTTTCTATCAGAGGAAGTCTTGTTCTCAAATTTTATTGTGCTATGACATGTTGTATTGCCATCAATGCCAAAGAGGGAGATTGTTGGATATAATTAATTAATTATGTGTTGTCTTTGATGTTACAAAAATGTCATATCAAATGACAGTTAGTGCATACTAAGCCCACATGGTTAGAAAGACAATTTTCCTTGCCTACAGAACATTCTAAGTTTACTTTGTGCAAAGTCAGTGTCTATCGAGCTCACTCAGGCATCAAAGGAATTATGTAGAAAAGAGTGTTAACCGAGCTCACTTAGTTAAAGAAGAAAATCTAAGCAAAGTCAATGCTAACCAAGTTCACTCAATTACCAAAGGATTTTTGAAATTTCGCAATGTTAACCAAGCCTCTGTTGGTTAACACAGGAAATCGTCTCAGGACTAGTTTCTACCAAGCAATGTCGACTTACGAAGGATTTTCTTATTTTGGCATGTAAAGCTTAATTTTTTTATATATTGATTCTAACCAACTATGGTAATGAATATTGGTCATTCTAATTTGTATTTGAGTCAACTTGAAAATGTGGAAGGTATAAGTATAAGGTCAAGTTGAGATTTCAAGTGTGTGCAAGTGTGTTGATTGAACTAAAAAGAGAAAAAAAAGGAAGTGAACTTGAAGGCTAAGAAACTATCCTTGTGGAGTAGAAAAGTAATATTTGATTAAGGATTAAGTTTAAGCAGAACAAATATCTAGATTTAGCAATTCAGTTGCATCACAATTAGGTCATTTCATTGTTACTCTCTAACCATTATAGCAATGATCTAAAATCTCTTAACAGAGTTGGTTTAACAACCATTTTTAAATCCTCTAACAAGGTGGAAATTCCATTGAATTGTTATAAGACCTCTTACAAGACCACTCCTAATAAGGTGATTAAATCCTCTAACCAGGTCACACCTAATAGTGTGTTTTGTAATGTTTAACCATGTTGGCTCCTAACAGAGCTCACTTTAGAAGAGTGAAAAATAGTAACTAGTTACATTGGTGGTTTTTCCCATATTAGGTTTCCACATTAAATCCTAGTGTCTCATGTGTTCATTTCTTTTCTCTCATGCATGCAAATTAAGGTTAATTAATTACTGATAACATCTTAAAGATAATTGATTACCAATTACAACATTTACTATTTGTTTACCAAGCATCAACATTAATTAGTTTTATCAAGTCTAAATTTTAAGTTGGCATCTAAGGGATATGGGATTTATTTTAGTAGTAATTGATTCACCCCGCTTCTTAGTTACTCTTATATTTCCAATAGGTGGGTCTTATCTAGTATTCACATTGGTGCTATTGACAATAGGATACTGCTGGTCTAGATGGGGTTGAGTTTAGGGTTTAACATGTTTAGTTTGAACCACCCCATCATTGACTCTATTTTTGTTTTTATTTCTCCATCATGATTTTATTTTATCAACAAACCAATTAGATTTATTGTGAGTCCATGCAAAGTCATTTGAGAAAGCCTTACCATCTTTTGATAGCTTGATGATATCTTTGTTTATCAAGATCTCTTCTACTTTGGCTACATTTTCTAATGTAGTTTTAAAGTCCTTAGGACCTTGAAGTTGTAGCCTATAATTCATTGGTTTGGAGAGACTATTGATGAAGACGTTTGTCTTCTCCTTGTCTAGGATGTCACTGGGGTATTTGGGAAAAGTATGTCTCCACCTTTGTAAGAAGACTTCAAATGACTCTTCATGGAGTTTTTTGGTATTGTACAAATCAATCATGGTAACTTCCCTTTCAATATTATAGGTTTATTTTGCTATGAAGACTAAGGCTAGTTGATCAAAGGACTTAATGTTGGAAGGCAGCTTAGAGAATCACTCCATGGCTTGCCCTCCTAGGCTTGTAGGAAACAACTGCATTAGGTAAGTTGTGTCATGGAAAAATTCCATACTTAGAGTATAGAATTGTCTAAGGTGATCCTAAGGATCAGATGTACCAAAATACTTATCATATTTTGGTAGTTACACATTCTGTAGGAAAGGTGTGAAGGTGATACTTTTGTTGAATGTGAGGGGAAACACCTTCTCAAGGTTGAATTCTATGGGTTTGATCTTCCCTCTTTTCATCCTTTCCATTTCTAGTTGTAAGTCTTGTAATTTTTGTGTAATAATATCCAATGGTGATTCTTCTTCATCCCATTTAAGGTTTGTTACGTCAAACTTAGATGATAGTTTCATACCTTGTTGTGCTAATGCTAGCAGGTAGTATTCTTTGTGTCTTTCAAGTATTTTATTCATGATGTCCACAAGCTTAGGATTTTGTTGAAAATCCTCAATTTTGGTTTCGATTCTCTTCTCATCCCATATGTTGGATGAACCCATTTTGAAAAAGGGTTTTGATTTTTGGTTAAACAGTGGTGATTCATGGCTAGTTATATTTGGTGAATAGTTAGTAGGTGTAACAAGCTCACTGAGGTTCAAAGATTGTATATATTTGATGGTTTTCTTTTCTATTTGTGTACTTACCTACACAGGTGATCATTTTGGTTTTGCGACTACACTAGTTTTATGTAGTGGCATGAGATGTAGATGGGATTTCTTTAGTTCTTTTGCATTTTGACAATACGAGGGATTCTTTTAGATCGTAGTTGGTTAAGAAAAAAGCTAAGTTTGAAAAGGATGTTTGATAGTTTTGACAATTGTAAAATTAAATCTTGTGAAGTTAGGTAGGGAACGAATGTGTGTTTCTAGTTCATTTCTGACTTGATATGCAGGGCTGAAGTAACAAATCTTAGTTGGAGTTAGAACATTGCTTGTTTGAAAAATGGTCATGGTCAATTTCAAAATCTCTTAGTTTTTGCCAAATGTTGACAAGGAAAAAGGGTATCCAAATTTATTGTTTGTTCATGAAAATTACATGTGTAGGTAGCCTTTATTTTAGGATTTTCCTCAAATGCACTACAAGAAGTCTTGTATGTGTTATTTAAATGATTATATGCACTATTTCATAGTTCACCAGGGATTGGTTTGCATGGCATATGTGCTATTCAATTATTCAAATGCATTGTTTTTTCAATCATATGTGTTGTTTCAGAATCATATGTGTTGTTTTAGGATGTAGATGCATTACAAAAAGGGTCAAATATACTATTTTAAGGACTAGATGCACTATTTTAGGTTATTCAACAATTTTTGAGCTATTTTTTATGTCATTTTTCCATTGCGTCTTCTTGAAAGGACCATGGTCTAAAAGATTGAGATTATTATGTATTAAAGTAGACACATTTCAAACACAATTATAGTAGAAATGACAATGAAATAAACTCGCACACACATAGAAAATGAAAGAAATGGCTTCCTAACAAGGTTATCTAAGGCTGGTGACTAATGAGTTTTAATATTTACCCAAAAATGTTTGAATTTACCTCTCTGTGACAGAGCTTCCCACCAACACTAAGGAGGTTTGGCGCAATCCCTTGTGGGACTACTAGAGGAAGGATATATTTTGAATATGGTTGGCTTGCATTCAATTAAGACTACAAGATTGGAAGGCATTCCCTTTCACCAACCCTACTAAGGTAAATCTCGGGAGGTAGCCTTTCTATATCTTACTAATCTAGCTAGTAAAAAGTAGGAAAAGTAGAAATCAAAAGGAAGTTTGGAGTTTGATCACTCTAAGAGAGTGAGAGAATATCCCAACTACTTTGATCTCCCCAACATGATAGACAAAGTTTTGTTCAATTCTATGCCCTTGACTACAGAAGATAAAGGAGCTCCTTATTAATCTAAGTGTTTGTTCATTCCCTATTTGAATATTGCTAATCTTTGTAGAAGGTTTGGCATTCTGATCAGCTCTTGTGAGTTGAGAGAATAGGCCTACTTCCGATTAGATCAGTGAGATCAAACTCCCTACTTAAACTAGGTTATGGATTTAGAAATGCCACAATCTAATTGATGAGGGTCTAGGTCTACTTACCTAATTCAATACTAGTAAAGGATAGGCCCATTTTTGAGGGTCTTCATTCCTATTTCACAATTTTAGTAGCCTGAGAGTTCCTGTTAGACTAGAAGAGATCTATAAACACCCCATAATAAGATTTGCAAGTTTGATATGGTGTTTTACAACTTTGATCAGATGTGCTACATAAAAAATATACTCCTAATTTCAATAAATTATTTACAAATTAAGAACTATTAAAAATATTTCAATATATGTGTTGGGTTGGTTAAACCTTATTTAAAAAATTTTGGTTCATGATACCTAGCTCATGTTTAGCTTATTCTGGTAGATCATTTATTCTGGCCTCCCTTGTAGAGGTGGCATGATAGGGTGTCCAATTAGGGGCATTTTTGTAGACCCAACTCTAAAGGATGAGGCTCTTGGCATCAATCCTCCTCATACCCACACAACATTCATGGGGATTGGAAATCTCTGACCGTGCAATTAGGCATTCGATAGTTGGGTAAATTCCCTATCCATAGACTACATCTCTTGTTGCTTCTCATTGGGGAGAGACTAATGATAAAGCCACATATAATAGGTGACTTCCTAGTGCACTTTTGTAGTCCATTGCATACCTACAAATACATTATCCACCAAATTTTTTATCCCTGGTACAATGATCACTTGTTGGGCCATATCCCACTCCTATTGCATCTGGTCAGTTGCCATCCTCCAACACTCTACATCTGCTTTCACTTCACTTAATCACTATTGCAACTGCCTCACCTTTGACTTTCTCAATACTAATTTCTCTTGCAACTGAAATGATAGAGTATTCAATTTTGTAATAGCTTCTCTAAAAGACTCATACTACTCTTATAATAACACCAATTCATTTTGCACACTCTCCAAACCCACTTGCACTATTTTTAGTGATTCCTATAGTCTTTGCACTTGTGATCACTCTGCCTACAGATCCACATCATTTCCCTCTATTCATGACTATTCCACTCATAGTTTTGCTTCCAATGACCACACTCGACTCATTCAAACTTCACTACCACCTAGAGCTATCTCGCTTCTGTTTATGCTCCATCCTCACGAGCTTTCTCTAAAAATCACAACAAAAAGGAAACTTCTTGTTCTACATTATTCACTTGGACTCTCTCTATGGCCAACATTTTTTGTAAGTCATCTACCTCACTTATCTCCTATGCTCTACTCTCCACCTCTGGTAGTGGCTTCACCACACTCAATGAACCCCCCCTCTTCTTTCGTTGACCTCATCTATGATGATTTCTTTTGCCACTCTTTGAGATTTTCCCACAATCTTCTCCAGAGAGTCCATCTCCCTCACCTCTGTCACTACTTCTAACATGCTCTTTGCCACCCTAGGAAGACTATTCTCTGCTTGTGTCATTAGTTCCTCATCCAATACCACTTGTAATACCTATTGCATTGTGCTCCCTGACAACATCATTAATGTCAACAATGTTGTTTCTTCCACCTTGACTCTCAAACATTTAGGTTGTGCTTGCACCAGTCCCACATGACTTGATTCACCCTACTCAGGAACTAATTCTTGATGTTTAGACTGATACACCACTTCTCGAAATGTCTGTCAAATGCTATTTTCCTTGTGTCCTTGCCTCATCCACCCTCCCTTGCTGACATCACCCTCTTATTGCTACTAATTAGGTGAGCCCAACATGCTTTCAATCATAGACTTATTGGACTTTTGATAATACCTAAGAAATTGTGCTATCTCTTTCAATGTTCTTCCCTTCATGGACACATTCCTCATCTATTTATATTTGTCAATCAACACACCTCACACTATTGTGATATGGAGCCTAATCAGACTTTGGGGTTTATTTGGCATGGTTTTCTACCCATATTACTTCTACGAGGGTTTCAAGATGAGGTCAAGGGGTAGCACCCAAGGTGTGCTCTGAGGGGTAGCAACAAAAGCTTGTATAAAAAGGCTTAGGGTTAGTGATTTCATTATGAATGGTGATATTGTAGCTTCTTACAGTACCATTGAGCTGTAAGGGATTATAGATTGTAATAAGGTTATAATCATTGGATAATAATAATATTGGACTTGTTAGTGGATGTAGCCCAGGGATTGGGTGAACCATATTAAATCTTGGTGTCTTGTGTTCTTGTTTATGTAATCTACTATTTTTTGGTATTTTTAATATTTGAATGTAACTATTATTTCTATCTAAGGTTAATCCTAACAAGTGGTATCAGAGCCATATGGTTATCTTTTTTGTTTTATTTTTTTAGCCAGACCATCACCTTTATTTTGGTTTTATGATCCTCTATAGGAAGGTCTCATAGTTGAGTGGGAGTGATGGAAGATGAGGGTAAGTTGAGGCTAACAAGTTTAATGGGAAAAACTTTCAGTTATGAAAAATGCAAATGGGGGACTATATTTATTAGAAGGATTTATGGAAGTCGTTGGAAGGAAAAACCAAGAATCGGGGATCTATGACAAATGACAACTAGGATCTTTTAGACAGAAAGGCATTTGGAAGCATTTGATTATGCCTGGCACCATTGGTGGAATTTAACATTACAAAAGTGAAGATGACAAAAAAATTGATGCAAACCATAGCAAAATTGTAGGAAAAGACCTTCGCTTCAAACAAGGTATTTCTCATGAAGCATTTATTTAATATGAAAATGGCAGAAGGTGGATTTGTTGCTCATCATTTAAATGAGTTTAATACTATTTCTAGTTAGTTATCTAGGTGAATGCACAAAGTTGGGTTGCAATTCTGCAGAAGTCAAATTCATAGAATGAGACCTCTTAGAAACGGGTACCCAATTTTTAAAAATGGGCACCCATTTTCGGCTCGAGTGCCTGACCCTAAATTTAAAAAATGGGCACCCATTATTTTTAAAAATTGGGTACCCATTTTTTATTTTCAAAAAATGGGTACCTGTTTCTCAAAAAATTAAGAATTTGAATTTTTAAGAAATGGATACCTATTTTTTAAAAGTAAAAAATGGGTACCCGTTTCTTAAAAATTCAAATTTTAAAGTTTTCGGCGGATTTTACATGCTGCTTTTAGCTTTTCAAAATGGGTACCCATTTTTTGAAATTCAAATAACAGGTGCTTGTTTCTTACAACATGAGGCAAGATTTTTTTTTCTTGCCTCGAATTTTGGTTTGGGACACGCTTGGGGAGACCAAGCCTATGCCTTGGCCTCTCAAGATTTGGCTAAGGCATTGAACTGACAAATTCATGCCTTGCCATAATTTTTAGAGGGTCTTCCTGATCAAATTTTTTACAAAACAAAAACCCATTAGAGCTCTCACTATCCTAATTTTAGAAATATAAATTTTATAGTGTTATGACTTTATTTACTATTTTTGTATTATTTTTTAATCAAAGGTGGTACCTAAATGTAAAATAGCAATGTTCACTAAAACTTTAATAACTTTTTTATTTTATAAATTTTCTTAAATTAATTTATATTTCATCAATCTAGATTCAATTCTTTTGAAGTTAAATTTTTTTTTTTTGAAAAAAGTGAAATTTTGATCAAATTATGGTGTCCGTACACAAGAGGTTTAAAAATTTTCCTTTATAGCCAATTAAAAATTAATTTTAAAAAATTGATTAAAAAATTCAAGAAAAATATTCTTATCAATCTTTGGTGTGTCAGGTAACTCCATTTAAAAGGATTTGCAAAAATTCATTCATTTGTGTCAAATTATGGTGCCCATACACGAGCATGGTATGGTCCTAAAATAAGCATTTTGAAAAAGTGGTTTTTAAAGATCCATACCAAAAAAATAATTCATCATATGGGTATACAAATAAATTACATATTCAAAAAGAAGATTCTAGGCACTACAATTTTTATTTCTGGAATTTTTTAATATTTAATCTCTAAATGGCTCAAATTTTAGCATCAATTGATAAAATATTTCAAAAATAAGAAAAACACTTCCACTTTTTGGCCAAAAGTGAGACCCATCTTCTTGCACTGACCCATCTTCTATGAGTATTAATTTTGATGAAGAAATTAGGGCTCTCTTGAATTTTTGTTCTTTGTCTAAAAGCTAGAATGGCTTGGTAATGGCTGTGAGTAATTCAATTTTTATATTTAGTATCCTAAAATATGATGATGTGATCAGTGTTATTTTGAGTGAGGAAACTTGTAGGAAAACTTTAGGTGGATCTACATGAGGAAGTGTTTTGAATGCACAAAGCAAAGGAAAAACAACTGAGAGAGGAAATAATTTTGGAAATCATGGAAAATCAAAGGGGAGAGGTCTCAATCTAGAGGACAAAGAGATTGTTGGTACTATGGGAAGTCAGGGCATAAGAAGAAAGATTGTTGGACTCAAAAGAAAAATGAAGTAGATAAACCAAAAGACAACAAGGAGGCAAATGTGGTAAGTAAAAAATTGTAAAAAATTCAAAGAGGATGCTTTGCTTTTGGTTTTAGAAAGTTTTAATGATCCATGGGTTTTAGATTCTGGTGCTTCATTTCATGTTACACCTCATAGAGATTATTTTGTTTGATTATGTCCAAAGGGATTTGGGGGATAATGAACCCTTTTAGATGGTTGGAAAGGGAAAAGTTAAGATTTAGTTGCAGAATGAGAATTATTGGCTACTACATGAAGTAAGACATGTTCTAAGGCTGAGTAGGAATTTAATTTCAGCAGGACGACTTGGTGATGAGGGTTGTTTAGTTACTTTTAATGATAAAAATTGGAAGCTTCCAAAAGGTTCCCTTATAGTAGAAAAAGGTGTGAAAGTAGGCACCTTATATCTTTCTACAAGTCAAATTGTTCCTTTTACTTTGTTTTTTTTAGAGAAAAATGAATGTTTAGGAATCGTTGAGTAGGGAGAACAAATAGCTGATGTAGATTTTGATAGAACACTATGGCACAATAGACTTGGACACATGAGTGAAAAAGGTATAAAAGTACTTCATTCAAAAAAAGCTTTACTAGGTCTAAAATGTGTTAACATGGATTTTTATGAAAGTTGTGTATATAGAAAATAAAAGAGAGTGAGTTTTGTGAACACTCGGAAGGAAAACAATAGGTTTATTTCCTTAGATAGAAATCTGATGTATTTCAAACTTTTAAGAAATGGAAATGCTTGATTGAAAATGAGACTAGAAAGAAATTAAAATGTCTTAGATCTATTAATGGTGGTGAGTATTGCAGTCATGAATTTGAATATTATTGCTCTGCTAATGGTATTAATATATAGAAATCTATTCCAAGGACTCCACAAGAAAATAGAGTGGTTGAATGCATAAACGAGACTATAATGGAGCGCGCAAGAAGCATGAGGTTGCATGCAGGGTTGAACTTAAACATGCGGGTAGAGGCTATTAATATTGTTTTATATTTGATTAATAGAGGTCCCTCTACTCCTTTGGTTGTGGTATGGTAGAGGAAGCATGAATTGGTAAGAAAATGAGTTATTCTTTTCTCAGAAACTTTGGTTGTGAAGCATTTTCTCATATATATTATGAAAATAGAACCAAGATGGAAGATAAGTCAAATAAATGTATATTTTTTGGATATGGCATTAATGAATTTAGTTATAGGCTTTGGAATTTTGAAAATTGAAAAATTGTAAGAAGCAGGAATGTCATATTCAATGATAAACTGTTGTACAAAGATCTATTGCAACAACATGAGAAGAAAGAAGATGATTATGTAGTGCTGGATGATACTCCAAAAGCTGAAGTTCCAGTAATTCTTCATGATATGAAACAACCACAAAAATAAATACCACACACCCTAATGAATGTTAGACAGTCACCAAGGATGGGTAGACCTCCAGAAAGATTTTCTCCTTAGTGTCATTTGATTTTCACAATCCATTAGCAATATTAGAGTTTTTTTGGAATTTGATTGTGTCTATATTTTTTTAGCATCAATGTTTCAGATCACACATAGTGATCCATCATCTGGATGAAGAGACAATGATTTTCTCCTTCCTTTTATTCTATTTTACTTACTAATGCTAGTGAACCTGAATGTTATAATGAAGCTATGCAGGTGGATACAAAGCTTCAGTGGGAATCTACAATGAAAGAAGAAATGGACTCTTTGCTGAAAAATAAGACATGAGATTTATGCAAGTTACCTATAGGTAAAAAGGCTTTACAGAATAAGTGGGTTTAGATTTTGAAAGAAGAGGATGGAGTTGAGAAAATATTTAAATTTAGGTTAGTTGTAAAAGGATTTACACCGAAAAAATGCATAGATTTTGATGAAATATTCTCTCTTGTTGTTAAAATGACTTCTATTCGCACTATTTTAAGTATTATGTGCATTGAAGATTTGCATCTAGAGCAGCTTGATGTTAAAATAGTCTTCCTTCATGGTGATTTGGATGAAGAGATATAAATGGCTCAGCCATAGGGATTTGAGGTCAAAGAAAAGGAGAACTTAGTGTGTAGATTGAAGAAAAGTTTATATAGCTTGAAGCAAGCACCTCTACAATGATATCTAAAATTTGACAGTTTTATGCATGAGCATGGATATAACAGGTGTCATTCAGATCATTGTGTTTATTTAGAGAGGTTGGATGATGACAACTACATTATTTTATGTTTATATGTTGTTTATATGCTTGTAGCTGAGTCTAACATGGATCATATTAAGGGGTTGAAATGCCAGTTAGCACATGCATTTGTTATGAAGGATTTGTGGGCAAAAAAATAAATCCTTGGTATGAAAATTTGTAGAGATAGGAAGAACAAGAAATTGATATTATCTCAAGTTGATTATATTGAGAAGGTGTTGCAACGTTTCTCTATGGAGAATGCTAAATGTTAGCACACCTTTACCTGGTCATTTGAAGCTGACTAAGAAGATTTGTCCCACGACATGAGAAGAAGAGAACAAGATGTCTAAGGTACCTTATGCTTCAACTAAAGGAAGCTTGATGTATGCTATGGTATGTACTAGGCCATATAGTGCACATGTAGTGGGAGTTGTTAGCAGGTATATGAGTCATCTAGGGCTTGAGCATTGGAATGCAGTTAAATGGATTCTTAGATATTTGAGAGGAACATCCAGTAAGTGTTTACACTTTGAGGACTTTGGTACTAATATATAGGTCTATGTTGACTCATATTTGGTAGGGAATATTGATACTAGGTAGAATACTATAGGTTATGTATTTTACTATTGGTGGGGTAGTCGTGAGTTCAGTTTTTAGGTTATAGAAGGTTAATGTTTTATCCACTACAAAGGTAGAGTATGTTGCTACTATAGAGGTAGCTAAGAAGATGATATGGCTTGAGTTCTTCTTGGAAGAATTTGGAATCCCTCAGAAGGATAATTATTTGTTTATAGATAGTCAAAGTGCCATTCATCTTGCAAAGAATTCAGATCTACATTCAAACAAAAAACACATATAGTTGTGGTACCATTTCATGCAGTCAATTTTGGATGATAGACAATTAAATCTAGAGAAGATACATATAACTGATAATCCAACAAATATGTTTACAAAGGTTGTGACAAGGGAGAAGCTGAAATCCTCTTCAGCTTCAGTTGGACTTCTCAACTGAATAGAATAAAAGAACATCAGAGTCCATGGTGGTTTGATATATTTAGATGGGAGCTACAGGTTTAGCAGTACTATGATCAGTCTCCAAGTGGGAGGTTATTATTGTAGAGTTTAATTAGTCTCCAAGTGGGAGTTTATTGTGTTATGGAGCCTAATCATACTTGGAGGTTTATTCGACATGGTTTTCTCTCCATATTATTTCTATGGGGGTTTGGCCCCAAGATGAGGTCAAGGGGCAATGCTCTTATAGGATCCTAGGGTAGTGCCCCAAGTGTGCTTCCTATCACAGTACAGAGTGGGGTCGAGGGGTAGCACCCCTGAAGCCAAAAATGACCTTATATTATAAAAGCCATCGACTACTATTTTTCTATTATTCTAGCCCTAATTTTGTAAGCAAAAAAATCTTGTATAAAAAGGCTTAGGGTTAGGGATTTCATTATGAATGGTGATATTGTAGCTTCTTGTGGTGGTATTGAATTGTAAGGGATTACAGATTGTAATTAGGTTGTAATCATTGGATAATAATAATGTTGGACTTGTTGTTGGTGGATGTAGTGCAAGGATTGGGTGAACCATGTTAAATCTTGGTGTCTTGTGTTCTCTTTTATGCGATCTACTATTTTCTAGTATTGGTTAAATTTGCATGTAACTATTATTTCTGTCTAAGGTTAATCTTAACACACACTTCACTAGGCTTGCCATGTGTCCTCTTTGTGCATCCTACCGCACCAGTACTAGGTACACTTACCACTCAGCTCTGACATACCTATGTCATAAACCTCACTGACACATCTCTTCCAATGCAATCACTAGATCTCACTACTGAATCACCACTAACACATTCTACTCTTAGTTACTTGACTCCTACAATAGTTTCTTCCAAAAAGAATTGGACAAACTTTCCACTATTGCACACAACTATTAGCACCACTGGTCCATAATTAATGGTTTTTCTACTACTATGAGATTCTAGTACCTCAATGATGTACTTGGCTAGAGGTACCAGGATGAAGTCATGATATGTTATTTTTCTTTTTTTCACTATTTTTCTCTAGTGATCCTCTGATTTTATGCATTATTGGTGTCCACTTGTAAGTGGCTCCTCTTGTTTGGAAGGCCATGTGTACCTTGACTAGTTTTGAATGCAATATTAGGTGAGGTTCTTTATCTAACATGTGACTATTTGCATGCTTTTTTTCATTCACTATGGTTATAAATTTTGTTCTTAATAGTCATCTTATCTTCCATGTACATTTCTTGTGTTTGGTTGTACTTCTTGATGTGATATAGTATTCATATCACCATAACTGAGCTAGTGGTGGTTGTACTAAGTCACTTTTTACTAAGCACTCTATGATGATAGTTAATTTGCATCTCTTTACACAATGTGATAGTTAGTTGCATTCATCTAGTTTGTGTTTCTTCTTGGGTACCTTAAAAACAAATGGTTGGTATATCAGTCAAGATTACATGGGAAATCCTACACAACATCATTCAATAGATTGGCTACACATTTCAAAACTAGTTATCAAATCATAGACAACAGGATCAACATCAAGGTGAGCTTTTAACATACAACTATTATGGACTTTGTCTCATCACAACACCACCACCATGCATCACACTTCAATATCTCACACTATTCATTCCACCTATTGCATTGCATGACCTTTGGATCTCAAACAATTTTGGTCATTATTTCCTCTTATCACATTTCATTCCTCATTACACCACAATCATCTACTGCATTGTGTGACCTTCAGATCTCAAATAATTTTGGTCACTATTAATCACATTATTCATCATATTCTATGCATTCACTATTTCACCCTTCTTTCTCATGGTTCCTTTGTAGCTTTCAAATCTCAAAAGTGAGGTTACATCTTTTCATATCATTTCATCCCTAGTATCCTTTATTTCTCATTACATCCTCATTTCATCCATTATCATTCCCCATTTTTGTTTCTTATCCATTTCTTATTTTTATCATCTTCATTTTCATTTCTTTTTATATTCACTTCCTACTTCACTTCATTAGTTTATTTGTCATTTTTCATTTTCTCTCTGTTCTTTCATTACATGCCATCTTTGTCATATGTCACACATTCGACACTTGATTTTTGTTTTTATCATTTCCTTCCATTTTTCACTTTCATTCGTATCATTTTCCCTCTTCTATTTTTATTTCATTATTATCATCTCATTTTCACATCTTGTTTACACATTTCATTTCATTTCCTCACACTTCATTTTATATTATAACATTTCATTTACTCATAACATTGCATTTCATTCACTCATTACATTACATCTCACTTCATCATCACATTTTGTTATCATCTATTGTGATGTTCTACTTTTCATATCATTTCATTACATTACATTTTAGTTCATTACATCACATTTCATTTCATTACATTTTAGTTATATATCACATTCCATTTACATTCCATTTCATTTCATTACATTTCATTCACCCATATTTCATAACATTCATGACATTACATTATATTTTAGTTCATCACATTTCATTTCATTTCTACATCTCATTACCTAACATTTCATTCACACCTCTCTTTAGTATATTTCATTCATACATGTCTTTTAACTACTTCATTTCTAGATTCACTATCCACATATCATGTTATTCTTTTAAGCATCTATATACTACATTAATCATCCCCATAACCACAAGATCTACAACTATTATATAAATTAAATCATCAGATACATACATCCATCTATAACATCAGATATCTAAGTCCATGATATAACAAGTGCACAAGTCTAAACATCAAAAATATTGCATATCCATATATCAAAAAGTCATCAACATGAACATCCAAAGGCCACAAAGTCATCAACATCAATATAAAATAGCCATCAATGCCAACATCCAAAGGTCACAAACTCATCAACATCAACATCCAAAGGATAATGTCATCAACGTCAAAATCAAAAGCTCATCATCATCAATGACATACATGATAAGTCAATAAAAGTGTGATACAAAATTATACACAAATCAATCATGTGTCTCACCATCTGCATCATCTATCTATGTTTTCTCTAGAGGTCACTGATCACTAGGGGCACTCCTCTCATCTCGAGGAGCCTGCTCTATCATATCTTTCACTGGTGTTATAGCCATGGCTCTGGCCATCTGACTCATAGTAACCCCATCTATCCTCAGTGGTGGTGGTGGTGGTGGAGGCCTCGGTACCATTGAAGCTATAAATACATGCAACATACTAGTCAACTGGGTAATCTTTATCTCCATCACTCCCATCTGTACCTCCATGGCATTAATCCAATTCTCCAACCTGGCTAGACCAGTCAATCTATCTGGTGGTAGTTGTACCTAGGGCTATATCTGATACTGCCCTAGTGGTTGTAATCCTTGTGTACCTAGAATTATAACATGTATCCATGGCCTCTATTACTAAATAAATTGCACATCATTAGATAACTTGGCCCTGACCTACTCTATCCTACTCTAAATCATATTGTCTACTCAATGGCTAGACCCTACACCACTTCTTATACCTCCCATCATCCTTACCCCACCTCAGCTATGAATATCTCTCTATCTCTCTATCAGCCTTTGTACTAGGTCATGTGCGATGATCCTTGATTGTAGTAACACTGCTACTTAGCTGTAGCCTCCATGCCTACCTTGTGCCCTAGCTATACCTCTAACTATTCCCCTATCTTGATGCCTCCATCTCCCTCTCCCCCAACTACTATCATCATCATCATCATCTCCTTTGCTTGACTTCTCCTTGATCCTAGGTATTGGCTCTATTAGATCTATATATCTAGGGAATGTATGCTCATGGAACCATCATGCATAATCTTCCCCCATCCTTGCATCCACCTCTCCATCTCTCAATGCCCATTCCTATAGAGTGTCTATCATCTAGAGAAATTCCTCAAGGAAAGCCTCATACTCGAAGATTGGCCCCCCATACTAGCCTCTCTAATTGAACTCACACATAATGTGTCAATCACTGTGGCATGCCTTGCTACCAACCAAACTATCTCACTACCCTCCTGAAGAAAAATCTCTTGAGAACTGACAAAATCTAACAAAGAAAAAATATTAGAAAAAATTATACCATCTTTTCATCATCCTCAACCCACAGCTCAGTAAACTAGTATGGCCTCCATATGACCTCATTAATGTAATCCAACATCTGTCTCCAATACTTAGTCTTTCCCAAATGGGGCTGCATGATTACACCTGAATAAGTATATATATACAACATCTCCTAAGGTTGCTTCTGCACACATATTGGTTGAGTAATGGGAAGATGCTCCCATGTCCATATCTATAATAAGATCACACCCGTTGACAGTGATGAAGCACTCAAATACATAACTTAGTGCAAATTATGATATAAATGGGCCAATATATAGCTGCCCCATGCAAATCTCCATGGCTGATCAATCATATCCTCTATTACGAAACCCCATCAAACTAGACATCTCCATCCCTATCTATTTGGGAACAAAAACCCTCCTATCAATCCAACCAACATAGTTGACAATGACTCATACTACAAAATCTAAAACTAAGATATATTGTCATCTCTGATGTTGTCATCACTGAATACATCTCTAAATGTAGTACCATTTGTGGTCTAATCATAGTACACAAGATCTCCCACTATAAGAATCTACAAAATATGATATACATCCTCAAGACTCACATTCATCTCCCCCAGGGCCATGTGGAAGGTGTTGTGGTATGAGTGCCATCACTCAACCACAACTATCAATAGTCCTCTATTCACTCAAAACTGAGGCGTCTATAATAGATAAGTAAAATTGTATCTATCAATCACCTGTCGCTCTGCTGCAATCAATTTTCCTACTGACTCTAAGGGCCATGGGTATAATCCCCACACCATGAGCTTATGCCCGCATACCTATTTCATCAAAACAATCAAATGAGAAAAAAAAATTTCATCACAAGTGATCACCATACATCAATCAAATATCAACATCTATCTACTCAGCTAATGTTTCTATCCTAGACTAGTTATTTTTCCTACTCTATATCTTGAGGGGGGTATCATTTTCGAAGTTGGACATTTTCATTTTCCCTATTCTATATCCTAAGGGGGGTATCATTTTCTATCTATCTAACATCATCAAATTGCTACTACAAAATCACTTTGTGACTCCACAATCCCTATTATTTTCTTGTTACGAAAACCCTAGTGTTTTGCATTATCTTACGCTCAATAAATGCTACACAATCCATTTCTGCTATTCAATTCATCATTAGCACTATTTCAACAAAAAAATGCATTACAAGATTTATTTGCACTATTTCCTGATGTGTATGCTCTAGTGCATTCCTCAAGTGCACTATGTAAGGCACATGCACTACAAAACTTACCAAAAGTGCCATTTAACTCAGTAGATGCGCTATACAATACCAAAGTGCTACCAAAGTTTTGATATGCACTATATAAACACACAAAAGTTCTATAAAAGGTAAAAACACTTCAATATCAATCATTTGTGCTAGAACATGACCTTCGAATAGACCACCTTAGATTAATTTGACCCACTAAACCCTAACAAATCAAATGCACTATTTTATGCTTCATATGCACTACATGATACATTTTATGCACTAAAAAATTCAAATGTGCTACAAGAATCTATGCATGGGATATTTGTTTTAGATATGCTCTATTTCAGTACAAACCTAGGGTTTTATATGTGTTATTTCACAATGCAGATGTGCTATTATATTGGGTGGATGTGCTAAAATATTTTAAATGTGCTAAAAGAAACAGTAAATGGGCTAAAACATCTAAAATACCACATTCATGACAAAAATCAGTGCAAAAATCAAACAACTCATGTAAAAATTCAAAAATCTTAAAAATAGAGGATCTTGATGACTCCTCAGGGCACCGTAGTCAGTTGGATGCTCATATCTATGACCCCTCTTGAATCTATGCTCTCGTAAAGGGACCACCATTCTTGCTAGCTCAAAGCTTCAAATCACCAAAAGTCAAAAGGGAGTTTGACAATGACAAGGGTAAAATGTCTTTTGACCTATTTCACTCTCCTTAGGGGAATTTACATGACAATTTTTTCCCTATTCACCCAATTAAAACTTTTTTGCTCATTCTCTTGAATTGGATATTATTCTAAACCAACTTGATCATCCCCATCTATCAGTTATCCACATTGTCAAAAATGAAATTAGAATATTCCTATTTTGTACCTTCAATTTGATTTCTAAGGAGGCAGTATACTAGGGCATTAAAAATTTTCAAATATAAAAAAAGTGCTACCCCAGCCAAAATTTTAACATTAAATCAAACTAATATGCTTTACATATTATCTCAAAGAGGGGCATTTGTAGACACCCAAAAATTGGCAAAGATCTAAAACAATGCAAATTTTGATCAAGGGATGCAAATTAAGGATAAAATCAAGAGGAAAATAATAGACTTTCAAATCAAAGATTACATTAGGTCATTAATTGATCAAATCAAAAGGACTTAAATCAACTTTAAAAAGAGGAAAAACAATTCACAAAATCATAAAATGAAATTACAAAAGAAAAAGGAAAAGATAAAAGTTGAAAATAAATTGAACATTTATTTAATCAATAAAGCCATTTATCCTCACAAAAGTGAAAATCCTCATTTTCACATTTAAAAGAATTGGAAAAAACCTATTTTATCCTCACAAACTAAGTCTATTGGACTCTTCCTCTTGGTGCCTTATGAGATATTTAAAATTTCACCATTACCCTCTAGTCAAAAGTGAAATCTTGATCTTTATCCCAACCCCTTCTAAAATCCTATAAATAGAAGGGAAATTCAAGAGCAATGGGACCGAAGTTTGATACATCTACACTATAGGTGTATTTAGAGTTATCATGTTATCATGTTAGCATTACTATTATAGAGAATTCATGTCATTCTAGTATCTTTTTAGCATTGTTATTTTGTTCATTTTATATCATTTAGCACTTATTTAGTCTTTTATATGAATATATCATAGCATTCTAGGGTTATTATACTCGTATAATCTAAATTCTCACATAGATCCCACATAGACATTTGTAGATCTGCATTCATAGCATACTCCCATTCTAGAACTATCACTAAACTGCTGGCCTAAGATCAATCTTAGCAGTTGTAGTTAGGGAGACATGGGGTGTTCGTAGAGTTTCTATTTGACAATGATTTCTTGGGTCTAGATTAGTTCATTGTCATTCTATTTGCACTCTTCTCTAAGGTCTCATGAATACCTAATTCCACCATGTACAATGCCTTTCTTACACAAAACATCTCTTGAGGGGGCATATGGTCCATCTTCTATCATTGGGACAAGTTAGGACATAACCTAATCTAAACTTCTATGATACAACACTCACAATCACATTATGTCAAAGAGGGGCAAATGTAGACACCCAAAAATAGAGTGATTTGCAAGTTCAAATTTAATGCACTAATTATTATTCTATTAATTAAGGGTCCTAATTGTTAATTAAACATCTCATTTGCTCTAAAAATTAAATCTTTGCATCATTTAATCATTCCCTCAATTTAATTAAATAATTAAGTTTATTTAATTATTTAACCTTTAATTAATTGATCATTATCAAGTAATTAAATTCAATTTCTCATAATTTAAATAATAATAATTAATTATGTAAATTAACTAATTTATTTATCTTCATTAAATTAAATTTGAAAATTAATTTAATTTCATATTAATTTCTTTCAATTTCAATGTTGATCAATTTTTTATTAATTTTGTTTAATTTCAACTAATATCATATTTCTAATTTAATTTAATTTCTATTGAATTTTAATTTCTAAAAATATAAAAAATTAATTATATGAGGAATTATAAATTTTTAAAAAGAGAAAATCTTCACAAGTTGGAAAAAATATTTTTCCTGAAAATCCAAAATCAGAAATGATTTCAAAGTTTCTATTTTCAATTTTTTGAAACTTTATCTCTAAAAATTAAAAATATCTCATATTTTATCCTTTGTCTTTTTTAGTTTAAAATTGGAAACTTTCCAATTATCTATCTAGTCTCTTTCATTCTTGTCCATTGATCATGATTTTCCAATATTGATCTCAGCCATTTATGGATTTCTTGAAAATCTATATAAATAATGCTCATAGCTCACAATTTCATCACCTAATTTCATATTAAACTTCTGCCAGTTTTTTTTAATATCATTTTTCATCATTTGAAATCATTTTTTTATTATTAGAGTTCAAAGTCAAGGTGTTTCCCGATTCACAACAAAATGCAATCCTCCATATGAACTAAGAGAAACAACAGAGGCTCGAGGCAATCTCCCAATTTGCATGTTTTATTATTTGTTTATTTCTTATTGATTATGCTTTCATTTCTATTGTTTGTAGGGTTGAATGAATTTATTAGCTTAGCATATTGATAAATTGGTGCTACTAATAGTTTATTTGAGTCTTGTAGATTTCCCCTACAATACTAACTACAAGGGGTTCAGAGTTCAACTTCAAGTGAGAGCACTAGAGTTCGCTAAGAAAAAAAAAATTTCATGTTGGGTGTATAAGTATTAAATAATGAACCTTTAAACCAATTAGTTCATGTGTTCAAGTTCAAGATTTGAGTTTGATAAAAATCAAAACTCAAGAAAGCTTCCTGATACGAGAATCGGTGACTCTAAACCTTTGAACCAATGGTTCAAGTTCAAGGTTCAAGATTATTCTTTAAGACTCTTTTTCAAAGACCTTGAAAAATTAAGGGAATCAAGTTAAAAATATGGGTAACACACTTTACAATTTATTTGGTTTATTGACTGCATGTAAGTTGAGGAATTATGACAATAGTATGAATCCAATTGAAAATGCTTTTAAATATTCACTAATCATTGGAAATTCAAAGAAGGAAAAGAAAAGTAAGGAAAAAGTGAATCTAAATCTAAGGATGATATAGATGAACTTGAATCATTACTTGCAAGAAGGTTGTCAAGAGGTAAAAGTAAATACAAAGATAAACTGCCCCTGATTTGTTTCAAGTGTAATGAGGCTGGTCATTTTGCTACTAAATTTCCTAGTAGAAGTAAGAGTGATAGAAATGAAAAAAAAAAAATTTAAGTACAGAAAGAAAAGGGATTAGAAAGATAAAGGGAATTAACCATGCTCCATTGCTAAAGAAGAGAAAATCGAGTCTAGTACTGATGAAGGGAAGGAAGTAGTTGAGATGGTATATATTAAAATTAAAGAATATCCCAATGGAGAAAGGTATGAAAGTGAAAATTTCCTTATTTCACATGTTAGAAAGAATGATTTGAATGTATTATAGATAGTGGATGCTCACATCACATGATTGGTGATCTAAGTAAGTTAGATAAATTTGAAAAAATTGAAGATGGTTGAATTGTTAAGCTAGGAAATGATGTCCCATGTCCGGTGAAAGGTAAAGGATCACTAATGTTGAATGATAAGGTTAGATGTGATGATGCATACTAGTTACAAGGACTAAAGTATAATATCTTGAGTCCTTTTGAGTTGAACAATTTAGGTCACAAACTAGAGTTTCAAAATAGGAAAGTCAAGGTCTATGATGATGAAGGTAATTTAATTGGAAATGGAATGCAAACAAGAGGTAACTTATTTTATCTTCATCTTATTGTTGAGACATGATTATTTGTTAAATTTGAGGATGTTTGGTTGTGACATAAAAGGTGTTTTCATGTAAACTTTGAGGGCATGGTGAAGGTCAGTAGAAATAAAAGAGTAAGAGGCTTACCAAATTCACAAAAAAAAAGAATGTTATGTGTAAAGAATGATTTCTCGATAAGATGAAAAAATTTAGTTTTTCAAGAAAAACACACACTTCAAACAATATCCTAAAACTAATGCATAGTGATCTATGTGGACCAATAAGTGTTGAGATTTACTATGGTGACATATATTTCATATTGTTTGTTGATGATTATTCTAAAATAATGACTATTATGTTCATGAAGGTGAAATCACATGCTTTTGATATGTTCAGATTATATACAGCTAGAGTTGAGAAAGAAACTAGAAAATATTTGAAATACTAACTTTTGTGTTGAGAATCATATTAAGAGACAATTATCTCCACTGAGTACACCACAAAAAAATGGGATTTTTGAGAGAAGAAATAGATCAACTATAGATTTTGCAAGGACATTGATGATTGAAAAAGAGGTTACTCAAATATTCTAGAGAGAAGCAATTAGTACTATTTTTTATGCTCTCAACCAAGTTCAGTTGAAGAAACAAACAAATAAAACACCCTATGAACTCTGGTATGGTCATACACCAAATATCAGTTATTTCAAAGTGTGTTTTATATTCACAAGGATGCAAAGAATATTTTATTTTATTTAAAATGAGATGAAGGAATATTCCTTGGCTATTTTTTTGGAATTTACAAATGGGGAATATACTTTTGAGAGGGGGGGGGGGGGGGGGGGGGGTGAATCAGAAGTGCTGAACTTTAACCAATAAATTTTTTAATATCAATCAATACATGCATAAAACATATTGAAGTAACATGAAAAGAAAAAGCATGCATGTAAACACTTGACACCAAATATGATCACCTAGAAACCCTCCAAAATGAGAAGGTAAAACTAGGGTGGGGATGACACCCACAACTCTTACTACTACAACAATAATGTAATTGGTTAAGGTCACAAAGTTTGACCATGATCCATGGTCTTCCCTATGAAAGGCATGCCCTATTAAAGGCTTACAAAGGATGGTTAGATCCTACCCTGTTAAAGGATTTCACACCCTACTAGAAGTGTACCTATTTAAAGGATTTTTAGAACATTCACTTGGAATGTCACCCTATTAAAGGATTTCTCAATGGCTGTTAAACCAACCTAAGTCCATAGGATTTCATCTTGCTAATACAATTGTTAGAGAGTACAGTAGAATGTTTGATCTGACTACTTACAATCTGATATTGCTAATTTCAGATCCTTGTTCTATCCAATCTGATCCTCACTGATCGGATATGAAACTATTGTAATGTTGATCCTCTGTTCTACTAACTGGTTCAACAATTTCATCCTTCTTTTGCGTCACCTTTTTTGTTCTCTAATCAATTCACCCCTTTTTTCTCCTTCTATTCTTTGCTCACATGCAACATGCTCAATCTCTCTATCATTTTGAATTATGTGGCTTCAATCTCCTTATAAAGTTTTCATGACTTAGGGTTAGGTATGAATTTACAGAAGAGATTCAACCTTTTTACCTCTTTACTATTCCATTTTTTTGATTGGTTGTCTATTGATTGCATAGGTAATCAAACACATTCAATCTTATCTCTAAGGCTTCAAAATATATCCATTAGCTGGCATGTAAATGGTTTACATATTTGTTTTTTCCTTCTCAAACTTCTATGTCAATTATGTGTTTCTCAACACTTGCTAATACTGGTGCTTGACACTTACTAAAATTCTATTTGGCTTGGCACTTGAACTTACTCAGCATCTACTATTCACTTGACACTTAAACTTGCTCAACATTGTCTATTTACTTAGCACTTGAGTGACTCAACACTTACCATATTTCTATCTTGCTCGACACTTATTGCAACTCAACATCTATATTATGCTCGACATATATTACTAGCTTGACATGAACTTAGTAAATAACTTAAGTGTGTTGACACTCAATTGCCAAAACTATTCTGAGACCAACAATCTCCCCCTTTGACATGAGTGTCAAAAACACTTCACTGTACATGATGAATTTAATCTCCTCGAGTATAATGTATTTATAGTTTGACATATATACAAAACTTCAAAATTGTTCAAAATTTTGTAAGAGTCTATATACCTCAAAAACTTTGTATCTCCCCCTGAGTTGATGTGCCTTTTTTTTTTTTTCTATATCCAAGATCCTTCTAGTTGGATTTGCCTCTTGTTGATACTCTTTGTTCTTTAATCTGATACTTTTTACTTATTTGATGCACTCTATTTATGATCTTTGTGCTATTTTCTCCCCCTTTTTTTGTTCTTTTCTCTGATTTCTTTATTCCCCTTTCACATGTCTCCCCCTTGCAGATTTGTCTCCTTCTTTTATAATTTCTCCCCCTTTTTGACACTTATGTCAAAGGTGTTGGATTCAATTTTCCAATTGTGTGTTGTCTCTAATGTTACACAAATGTCATATCAGTTAGCAAAAAGTTCTTACCAAGCTTAGTTGGTCAGCAAAGCAAATTTTAGAGTCTACCGAGCATTCTTGGAAATTACTCTAAGGAAATAGTTTCTACCGAGCTCACTTGGGCGTCAAAGGATTTTGTGGTAGAAGTTAGTGTTAACCAAGCTCACAAGGTTAATGAAGGAAAGTCAATTTTTATTGAGTTCACTCAGTCTCCACAGGATTTTGTAGAGTTCTCAGTGTTAACCAAGCCTCTGTTGGTTAACATAGGAAATCAATTCTAGAACAATGTTTACCAAGCAAGGTTGGCCAATGAAGGATTTCATTGTTTTGGGAAAGTTTAATTGTTTCATGTAATGATTGTAGCCAACTGATGTAATGATTATTGATAATTATAAGTTGTAAATGAGCCGACTTGAAAATTTGTAAGGTATAAATGAAAGGTCAAATCGAGAATTCTAAGTGTATGAGAAATAAGAGAGCATGCAAGTGTATTGATTGAGGAAAAAAGTGTGAGTGAACATTGAAGGATGATTAGATATCCTTGAGGAGAAGCAAATTTTTATTCAATCAAAGAGGATCTAGTGAAGCAAAATAGAGATTTGTATCAATATTTCAATTGCTTCTAATTCAGGTCTATTCATTGTTACTTTCTCACCATTGTAGCAATGATTTCTAAATCTCTTGGTAGAGTTGGTTTAACAGCCATTTTGTAAATCCTCTGACAAGGTGACAATTATTTTGAATTATTCTAAAGACCTCTAGAAAGGCTACTCCTTACAATATGATTAAATCCTTTAACAAGGTCACACCTAATAGTTTGTTTTGTAACATTTAATCAAGTTGGCTCCTATCAAGGCTCACTTTAGAAGAGTGAAAATTAGTAGCTAGTTACTTGGTGGATTTTCCCATATTAGGTTTCCACGTTAAATCTAGTGTCTCATGTGTTTGTGTTATTTCTTTTATGATTTCATGTTAATCACTATGAATGTTTAGAGTTCAATAATAAGTTAACATACATTACATCTACTAAGTTACAACATTTTTTTGTATGTTTATCGAGTGATAGCAGTAACTAGTTTTATTAGACATCTAAGGGATCTATGAATTTCTTTTTATGGTAACTGATTCACCCCCCTCTTAGTTACTCCATCTATATTTCCAAAAATTGGTATCAGAGCATTTGGTGCTTGCAGGAAAGGTTTCAAAGACCTAAGATAAAGATTAGGATGTCTTACAAGAGGGAAATTCCAAGGCTTAACAAGGATAGCTTTTTAGCATGGCAGGGACTGATGAGACTTCATCCAGCTTCCATTAGAGACACAAGACTGAAATACCTTGATGAAGAATACACAACTCCTTTTGGTACATTATTTGTTAATGACATTGCTGAGAAAAAAACTCATAACACCATAATGATAGACATTACATCTACTCTAAGCTATGAATAATTTGATGATGTCAAGGACTACAAAACTACTTTTGAAATGTGGAGCAAGTTGACAGATATCTACGGAGGTGATGAAAATGTGAGGAGAGCCAAAGCAAAAAGTCTAAGAGGAAAATTTGATTAGATGAGAATGAGAGAGGATGAAAACATTGCCAAATATGTTGAGAGAGTCAAAGCAAGTGTCAATGCTATCAAAGCTTCTGGAGGAGACATCAAAGAGGAAACAGTTGTAAGTAAAGTTCTTAGAACATTGCTTCCCATTTATGCAATCAGGGTATCTGCAATTCAAGAAAGAAGATGTGAGGAAAATCATAAGATAAATTTGGAGGCTATAGTAGGAAGATTAACTTTATTTGAGCTAGATAACTATGACAATTATGTTCTGGCTTCCAAGAACATTGAATCAGCATTTGAAGCTAAGCTTTCACTCAAATAAAAAGGGAAGAAAATAAAGGAATCTCAGTCAAAAAGTGAAGAAGAATTAGAAGAAAGTTCTGACAATGATCTTGAAGTAGTTAAAGCTCTACTTGTAAGGAAATATTCTAGAGGCAAAGGAAAATATAAAGATAAGGTTCCCCTAATCTATTTTTTAGGTGAAGAAATTTTTCATATTGTTGCTAAGTGCCCAAACAAGAAAAATAAGGATGAAAAGAAAGGTCACAAGTGAAATGGCAAGAAAGATTTCAAATCGTTCAAGGACAAAGGTAAGAAAACATGTTTCATGGCTAAGGACTCTAAAGATTCTGATGATAGTGAAGATGAAATTGTTTATATTGCCATGTAAGATGAATCTGATAATGATGAGGAAGATAAGATGGCACTTATCTCTCATGTGAGAAAAAATGATACATGGATCATAGATAGTGGTTGTTCTCATCATATGACTAGTGACAAAAATAAGTTTGAACATTTTGAAGACTATGATGGTGGTAGTGTAAGTTTTAAAAATAATGAACCTTGTTGCATAAAAGGAAGAGGCTAAATCTCATTAACCAAAGAACTTGTATGTGATAATGCCTATTGGGTTGAAGGACTAAAACATAACCTGTTGAGTGTGGCACAACTAATCAATATTGGATTCAAGGTGGAATTCATGCATGGAAAAGAAAGACTGTTGGATGACAAAGGAAAGCTAATTGGATCAGGCATACAAACAAAAGTTAACTTGTTTTATCTTGAACTTGGTGAGTTCTCGTGTTTTATTGCCCAAGTTGAAGAAACTTGTTAATGGCACAGAAGGTTATGTCATGTGAACTTTGATAACATGGTAAAGATAAGAAAACTCAAGAAAGTAAGAGGCATTCCTAGTATAAAGAAACTTGATGTTGGTCTATACAAGAATTATCAGATTGGTAAGATGGGAAAGACTAGCTTTAAAAGTAAAAATTATCAATCTGAAGAAATTTTGGAAATTGTGCATACTAATTTATGTGGACCTATTAGAATTGAGAGCTATACTAGAAAAAATTTCTTCATTTTTTTTGGTTACTATTCTAGAATGATTATTGTTATGTATCTAAGAGAGAAGTCAGAAGCATTTGAGAAGTTCAAATGGTATTTGACCAGAGTAGAAAAGGAAACAAGAAAAAGATTGAAATGTTTGAGGTTAGATAGAGGTGGTGAGTTCATCTCCCATGAATTCAATAACTTTTGCATTAAAAGAGGAATCAAAAGACATGTATTAGCTCTTGGAACTCTTGAACAAAATGGAATAGCTAAAAGGAGGAACAGATCCATTATGGATTGTGCAATGACTCTAATGATTGAAAAGAATATTGCTATCAAATATTGGAAGGAAGCTATCAGCACTATAGTTCATACCTTGAACTGAGTATAGTTGAAAAAGGACTCATTCAAAACCCCCTATGAGTTATGGTATGGCTATAAACCCAATGTAAGTTAACTGAAAGTATTTGGAAGTGAATGTTACATTTTGAAAAAATCTAGAAAAGGAAAATTTGATGTGAAGGGTGATGAAGATATATTTTTGGGATATTCTTGCAAGAGTAAGGCATATAGATGTTTGAATTTGTCTACTCACAAAATCATAGAAAGTGCACATATGAAAATTGATGAGTTTGTAGAAAGGACTGAAGAAGAAAGAAAAAAGGAACCAGAAGATTATAGGAGATTTGTTTTCATTGAACCTAATACATTTCCAGAAACATCTATCAATTAGGAGTCAAAAAGGACTACAACTCTTGAGTCTTCAGTCATAGAGTTGCAAGAAGTTCAAACCAAGTCACAATTTGAAGCTACCGAGCCAATGCCTACTGGGTCTGAAGGACCCGAGCTGTAGATAGAACAACCAAATGCTGAAGTTGAAACTCAAAATGAAGAGAATGCAATTCATTCAACAGGAAAGGAACCTATATTGGCCAAGTATGTCAGGAGGCATCATGCACCAGATTATATTATTGGAGACAAATCTGAAGGTACTATGACAAGAAGTAAGCTAAAAGGTACTTGTTTACTTGCTAATTTTGAACCTAGAAATGTCAAAGATGCACTATAAAATGAAAGTTAGATTGAGGCTATGAATGAAGAGATAGAGCAAATAGAGAAGAACAAAACATGGACTCTTGTAGCTAGGCCTAAAGATAAAAATGTGATTAGAACAAAATGGCTATTCAGGAATAAGCTGAATGAAGATGGTAAAGTATTGAGAAAAAAAGCTAGATTGGTATGTAAAGGCTACTCTCAGGAAGAAGGAATTGATTATGGTAAGACTTTTGCTCCTATTGCAAGATTGGAAGGTTTCAGGACCTTACTTGCATATGCTGCACATAAAATATTTAAGGTATATTAGATGGATGTTAAATATGCATTTCTCAATGGTATTCTTGATGAAGAAGTCTACATTGAAAAACTTGAAGGTTTTGTTGATCTAGACAAGAAGGACATGGTCTGCAAATTACAAAAAACATTGTATGGTCTGAAACAAGCCCCTAGAGCATGGTATGAGAGATTGCATAACTATCTTATTCAGATTGGTTTTTAGAGAACTAATGATAATAGTAGTTTGTACATCAAGGAAGGACCAGATAACAAGATTATTTTGGCAGAAATATTTGTGGATGATACTTTATTTATAGAGAATGATGATCAATGCAAGGAATTTTTAGAACAAATGAGCAAAGAATTTTAAATGTCTATGTTTGGTGAGATTAAGTTCTTTGTTGGTCTTGAGATACAGTAGAGAAAGAATGGTATCTACATTACTCAGTCTAAGTACATCAAGGAGATACTCAAGAAGTTTGGTATGGAAGATTGTAAACTAGTTGGAACACCCATGTGTACTAGATTAAAGCTTACTAAAGATGATGAATCAAAAGAGGTAGATCAAACCTTGTATAGATCAATGATTGGAAAGTTACAATATGTGGTTCATACAAGACCTGATATTGCTCTTGCAATTGGTATAGTAGCAATATTCTCAGCTAAACCAAGAGAAAATCATATGATGGCAATCAAAAGGATCTTGAGATACTTGAAAGGAATTGAAGATTATGGCTTGTGGTATAAATTTGGAGGAAATATACACTTAAAAATATTCACTAATGCTGATTGGGCTGGTAATCTAGATGACAAAAATAGTATAAGTGGAGGTGCATTCTTTCTTGGCAAAAGATTGATATCTTGGATAAGAAAAAAGAAAAATTGCACATCCCAATCTATAGCTGAAGCAGAGCATATTGTAGCAGCAGTGAACTATTCTAATATTGTTTGGTTTAAGCAGTTATTGGAAAACATGAAGGTTGAGATCTAGGAACTAGTTGTCATGTTTTTTGATAATACAAGTGCAATTAACATATCTAAAAATCCAATGATGCATTACAAAACCATGCATATTGCTATAAAATATCATTTTGTCAGAGAATTGGTGCAGGATAAAGAGATTAGATTGGAATATGTTCATACAAAAGAATAGATTGCTGACATATTCACCAAGCCATTACCTAAGGATGCATTTTTGTATATAAGAGGTAAGTTAGGGGTCATTCTCCTATCTAAATCTCACTAAATAAAAGTTTGAGTGATGCATCAATAGGAACCGAGTTGAAGATCTATTAGTTGATGTATCATACTCATGGGAACATTGCATATGAATCAGTACTTAAGGTACATTGTAACTCATTTGGTATGTGTTGTCTTTGGCATGTGTTGTCAAAGAGGGAGAGTTTACTATCATATCTTTTTGAAATCTAAAATTTGAATTTGTATGAGAGAGAGTTTACTATTTGGAGAAGAAGCTATGTAATTCCTTCATAAAGGAAGATTACTGCATTAGTGAAGTTTGTGGCATAAAATCTAAGAGGGAGAAAATTCTCTATCAAGGAAAGACTTGTTTGCGAATATCATTTTTCTATGACATGTTGCATTCCCATCAATGCCAAAGGGGGAAATTGTTGGATACAATTGTGTGTTGTCTTTGATGTTACACAAATTTCATATCAGTTAGTAGATAGTTTTTACCGAGCTCAGTTGGTTAGCAAAGAAAATTTTAGAGTCTACCAAGCATTCCTAGAAATTACTCTGAGGAAACAGTTTCTACCGAGCTCACTCGGGCGTCAAAGGATTTTGTGGCAAAAATTAGTGTTAATCGAGCTCACAAGGTTAATGAAGGAAATTCTGTGTTTACTGAGTTCACTCAATCTCCAAAGGATTTTGTAGAGTTCCTAGTGTTAATTGAGCCTCTATTGGTTAACACAGGAAATCAGTTCTAGAATAGTGTTTACCGAGCAGGATCGGACAATGAATGATTTCATTATTTTGGGAAATAAAGTTTAATTGTTTCATGTAATGATTGTAGCCAACTGATGTAATGATTATTGGTAATTATAAGTTGTAAATGAGCTGAGTTGACAATTTTAAAGGTATAAATGAAAGGTCAAGTTGAGAATTCTAAGTGTGTGAGAAATGAGTGAGCATGCAGGTATATTGATTGAGGAAGAGACTGTGAGCAAACTTTAAAGGATGATAAAATATCCTTGAGGAGCAACAAAGTTTTATTCGATCAAATAGGATCTAGTGAACTAGAATAGAGATTTGTATCAACAATTCAGTTGCATCTCATTTAGGTCTATTCATTATTACTTTCTCACCATATATTGTAGCAATGATTTATAAATCTCTTACCAGAGTTGGTTTAACAACCATTTTGTAAATCCTCTAACAAGGTAATAGTTCTTTTGAATTGTTCTAAAGATCTCTAGCAAGGCCGCTCCTTATGGGGTGATTAAATCCTTTAATAAGGTCACACCTAACTGTGTGTTTTGTAGCCTTTAATCAGGTTGGCTCCTAACAGGGCTCAATTCAGACGAGTGAAAATCAGTAGCTAGTTACTTGGTTTTTCCCATATTGATTTTTCACATTAAATCTGGTGTCTCATGTGTTCATGTTATTTCTTTTATGATTGCATGTTAATCATTGTGAATGTTTAGAGATCAGTAATAAGTTAACATATATTACATCTACCAAGTTACAACATTTTTCTATATGTTTACTGAGTGACAACAATAACTATTTTTATCAGACATCTAAGGGATTTGTGGATTTTTTTTGTGGTAACTAATTCACCCTCCCTCTCAGTTACTCCATCTATATTTCCAACAAAAGGGTCTATACAATGATTGTGTATTTAGCCAGAAAGGTCTTATTTACTTCCATCACAATTTTCAGAGGAGCATCCCAATTTTCTATTGTAACATCTAGAGATTTGATTTGAATTACTGTCTTTTCTGCAAGGTGAACTAAGTCATCTAAAGTTGAAATATTTGGAGCTTTCTTCGGTGATTTTTCAGCATAGACTAGTTCTTTTTGGAGAATTTCCATGTGGGAGGTCAAGGAGGCTTGAATTTGGGCCATCTTGGCTCTTGTGTTAGTCTCTTTTGTTGTTAATATAGCTATTTGCTTTTGTGTGTCGAGCACTGTGTCGAAGTGCTTCTCACTCTAAGCTAGATTTTGTGGTAATTACATACCAAATAGTTTCAAATTTCTTTCCACACTCACCATCCTCTAGCTTATTTCTTTTGTGAAGATTGTGGGGTCACACAATTTAGTGTATAGTGAGAATATATTCTCAAGTACTTTCTCCACTTTTTAAATTTTATTAGCTAGCTCCACTTGAGATAGTGCTATTTCACTAGATATTTTCTCATTCATCTTGGCTTGAAACTTCTTCTCAGACCATTCCATGATTTTTACATTGGCATCCTGGTCTTCACTTGTCACTTGGTCCACTATTTCTGATAGTTGCTCCAATATGGGTTTTGTTTCATTAGGTTTCTATAAGCTAAAGGCATCTAAAAAGATGTCCTTACTCTTATTAAGTGCTTGCTTTTGTTTATACTCATTCTTGAGTATCTCTTGCTTCTTCTTTCTTTCCAATGCCTCTTGCATGATATTGATCTATTCTAGGTTTATGGTTGCATAGTCATATTTTGGTATAACTGTTTCTTCATCTAATGTAGGGTCTCCATAGTAAAGTACCCTTGCAAGCTTTGTTAAGCTCAAGCCTAGGGAAAAAAATTGGAGTGGCATAGCATCAGTGCTTAGCATTTTAAGGACTTTGGTAGGAGTGCTAGTAGTTGGTAAGTTAACCAATGTCTAAAGGATTCCTACTCCTTTTCTTTTGGAATGCCCTTATCTACTTTTGACTTTTCTTGATCAATTAAAATTATTTGTGATGCACCTTGTGTTTGTGCAGCAGGTATAGAAGCATCTATTTGTCTTGCTTGTTCCTTTGTGGTCTCCTTTATAGTCTTGGTCTATTGTTCAATCATAACCACATTAACTGTGGTATCAACCTTGACTGATGTATCTTCTAATGTTTACTTTTGAGGTTGACCACTAGTAGTTGTAGGGATGGTAGAAGGTGGTTCTTGTGTATTCACCTTATCCCTAGTTATGTTAGCTATTGCTTTTTGCAACTCATCTACATTGACCTGTAGACACCTAAAAATCCTTTAAAAAATAAAGTATTTTTATTTTTTGAAAAAATCCCTGATGACATCATCATTAATTAATTAATTAATTAATTAATTTTTATGCCATTAAATCCCTTTATCTTAATTAAAAATATTTAATTAAGGAATCCCTCCCAAAAATGTTTAAATCTTATTTAAACATTATTTCCTTATTTATTAATTTTTTTAATTAATAAATTGACCAAAAATCCTAAAATAAATAAAAAAATTATTTTTTGCCCAAAACTTGGCCAATTTCCTTATGACCAATAACCTCTTCCAAAATCTTCTAATCCTTCTTTAATTTCGATTAAAGGCTAATCCCATCATTTCCTACCCCTAATCCCAACTCAAAATATTTAATTAAGATTAAATATTAATCCTCATGTTTATTAAAAATATTTTAATAAATATCTCCTCAACCCAAACCCTTGAAATAAATAAAACTTTATTTATTTCATAAAATCTTATCCTAGGAAGTTCTAGACTCTTCTAGAAAGTCTTCATCCTCATCCAAAGCCTAGACTCTTCTAGAAGATGTCTTTAACCCTAATCCTAATCCCCTCCTAACCTTGTCACATTCTCTAAACATGGGTTAAGAATTACTAACCCAAGCCAAAGTTAACAAATATCTCCTCCTTCACCCACCCTCATTAAATGCCATCCACTTGCCTATCCCTAAGCTAATCCTAAACCATCCTAATCCATCCTCTAATCATTTGCACAAGCCTAAGCAAGCTTAAAACCCTCCTAATCAAGTCCAAGTTGAAATTGCTCTCATTACCCTCAAAATATCTCAACCATAAAACTTTATGAAGCCCACTAGGCCATAAATGACTCTTCCAAGCCCTTTTATTGCTCTTACAAGTCATTATGAGGGTCTTTATGAAGATTTTATCCCTTGAGCCTCCTTTGTTGACTCATCCTTCCCCTTTCCTCCATCCTCTCACCATGTGACATGTGTCACTCCTTGATTGGCTATAAGGAAGCACAATCCATGTGCTCCCCTCTCATGCAATCTAAGCCCCCCATGAGCTTTTTCCCATCCTTGCATCTTAGCCCTCAATCCCTCAAGCCTCTTGCCTATAAATTGGATCCTTCCCCTTTGCAAAATAACACAATCCATGAAGTAAAGTCATAATGCCATTTTAAGAAGCCATTTTACATCAAAACCATACACTTACACCCAAATTCCAACTCCATTTGAAGCCCTTTTTGAAGCATAAGCTTGAGCATACATCCTATCTATTTAGACAAAGCTACTCAACAAGAGAGCTTCTCATTGAGAGAGTCCATTAATGTTTCATATTCTCAATTGAGAGTTCATCTTAGTCTATCTTGAAGTTTATGAATTTTGTTTAATTTGTAGAAGCTTTATTTAAATTTGGTTTCTATTTAGCATACTAACATTGCTCATATACATGACCAATATTGGGTTATTACACAATTGGGCTTGTAGTGTTGATTGGTCAAGGATCTTTAGATCCTCTACAGTAAGTGGGTTGATGTTTTGAGCTGAATTTTCAAAGACATCCTTCATTTTTATTGTGTTTTTAGGTGTAGTTATGTCATGAGGAGGGACTTAATGGTGGCAATTGTGTGTCTTGCACACTCTATTTAGTTTGTTGCTCCTCAACTATTGTTATTTCATCTTACTTTTGTGCCTCCTTCTCTGTAGTATCTGCCTTATTTTTCTTAGTTTCACATTCCTTGTCATCCTCATCTTCTTCATTATTTCTTCTCTCAAAGGGATCCTCTTCTCCTTCCTTGACAATAGTCAAGCCATAAATTAACTTCCACATTTTGGTGGATTTATTAACAACATTTTCAATTTTGTTTTGAAGAATACTAAATGCCTTGTATTTAGGTGAAAATTTATTCTCATGCTTCTTATCGGCCTTGGTAATCTATCCCTTTGTCAGCTTTAGCATTACTTGAGCTAGGGTAGATTCCTTTATTTCTTTCTCCATATTTGGGCAATAATTCCATTTATTCTTAATAATTGAATACAAGTCTTTAGGCATTGTATTATCAAATTCAAGAGGGGTATTCTTGAATTTTTCCATCATGGCATACACTGATTCTTCAACCTTATTTTGATCTTCTCTACTTACTTTATTAAATTCAATATTTTTCAAACTAGTTAAGTCTGCATTTTCCTTAACATTATGACAAATGTTTTCTAAATCAGACTTGGAAGCATGACTTACCACTCTAAACTGGCTTGTGTCTTCTAACTCAGTCCTTTCATCATCAAAATCTGGTTGTGCAACATATCTTCTTCTAAGTTTCTTCTACAGAAGACCTTGTTGTTCAGTAGCCTTCTTTTTCTCTTTTACTTCCTCCTTAGCCTTTTGAGTTGTGGCCCTTGTAGTGGCTCTTCTGGCTAGAGCAATAGGCTTTGCAAGGCTTGGTTTAACAATTTTCTTACCCTTTGGCTAATCTGTAGGCTATGTCTTATCCTTTCTCTTCTTAGGCTCAAGTTTGGCTAGTGCTTCCTTGGCTTGTTCCTCCTTGGCACCTTCTTCTTCAGCATCTTCACCCATTCATTGGGTTTGGTAAAGAGGTTCTTGGCCTTGCTCTTATTCTTCTTCTTCATCATCATCATTATCATCTTCATCATTTCCTTTAGCTCCCTCACCAAATTTGGCCTTTAGTTTCCTCACCAACTTATCTTTCTTCTTTAGAGTTGATTCTATCTTCAACTCCATTTCCACCTTTGATTTGACAACATCATAAGTACCAAATTTTTTGGCTTCTTTGTCAACTTCTTCTACAAGCAGTGTAATAATAGTTATTGATGCTTCATCAATATTTATTTCATAACATGATGGCCTCATCCATCTGACTCTTGGAACTACAGCCTAGATGTATGTATAATCAATGTCTACCAAAAAAAAAATGTCATTTTAATACTGTTCTACCAAGGAAACAAGGATTCTCAACCTCTTTTTCATTGACTTCTTGAAATCCTCAAAATAACTAGTCATAACTGACTCAAAATTGTCTACCATTTGTACTATGTACTCATTTATTTGCACAGCCACATACCTATTGGTATTCCATCCTATCTTACCAAAAGAAGAGAATTCATTTTGAATATAGAAAAATATGCATATCAATATGGAACCAAACTTACATTGAGCACTCTTAGATCTCCTTATTGCTCCTAAGTTTTCCATTATTTGCTGCAATTGTAGCTCTGACAGATCATAAGTATGATCTTTCTTTACAATCTTGTACCCTACATCAATTGCAATACATGGAACACTATTCAGTTGGCTTGACTGATAGAATTTTTGAGATATGACCCTCATTGCAAACTCAATAAGTGGATCCTTGATAGTTTCAATTGTCATTCCTCTCTTGTTCCACTGTGCCCCTGTATTTTTCTCAATTACTTCTTTGGAGTTGCTCCATAGGATCTTGAGCTGATCTAGCATTGGAAATCCCGTAACCCTATGTATAATTCTTTTTTATAGTTTGATGGGTCCTCCTTCTACCCATAGACATCCATCATGGATTCTGCTTAAGATGATTCTTATCCATTCTGTTTTAAACATGATGGGAAATCTAGGGCATGGGTTAGTTCCTTTCTTTCTACAATTTTGAATTCTTCTTTCAACACTCCTTTTTTTCTTAATTTGTCATATGCCTAGCATATTTCCATGTCTCCTATTCCTCCAACCTTGCAATTATAACACTTCCTTACATCCTATACCATCACAAGCTTGGGTGGAATAATTGATAATGTGCCTGTTGGATCATTTTTGTATGCAACCTCTAGAATAGCCCTAAAATCTAGTTGATTTACCTCATTACTAATTAGTTGAACTTCAAATGGTTCCTTGTCATTAGGATTCTTAGAGCTAGAGGCCATCTTGCAAACTAGGGTTTTAACAATTTCAAAACTACGTAACTCGACACTCAAAGAATACCTTTAGATTGATGAAATAATGCTTGATCATTACTATAATCCATGCAAATGCTTTGTTCTTTCTTGAAAATTGCTTCTTCACTCTACTCGCTCTTGCTCTGTGTTCATAATGATGAAAAATGGGCAAAAATCTACCTTATACCCTTTCAAAATATCACATTTAATCCATGGTGCTTATACAGATGTAAACTCAACTCTTACATGATTTTTGTTTCACTTGACATCCATTAATTTTCCCATCACTTAGTAGCTATTAGAATTATCCTTTCTTGGTAGCTATTACTCACTCAACTTCAATAGGCTTTTGCTAACAAGTTGACACACACTAGAATTTTACTTGACATCTGAAGGGAACTTTTCACACTCGGCAGTAAGATGAAAACGTAAGAGTTTCACCTTGCATCTTTATTCATACTAATTTATTCTTTTCAACACTAAATTATCTAGGAACTTATGTATGATGAGGCATTTAAATATCAGTCTCACATACCTCCTTTTGCTTAGTTTGATGAGGTGTGACCACTTGACCTTTTAGGTGAAGTGATCCCTCCATTTGATGTGTTGCTTTCATCTCTTTTCTTTCATATCTTATTCATCTCTCCTCTAATGTGTTCAACATCTACTTTCCCTTTTCCTTTGTTGAACTCAGAATTGGGTGCCTTTGACCTTCTTGGACAATGCTTGCTGATATGACCAATTTTCAAATAGCTAAAGCATGTGGTTTGACTTAACCATCTATTCTAGTTTCCACTAAAGTGTGTTCTTATGCAGTTCTCAGGGATGTGTCCATACTCTTGATAGTAGTGAGAGCTATGCCTAGTGTTGTAGTCCCAATTTTAGAAGTGTCCATGACTTCCTACCTTTTCTAGTTTGTTTGGTAACCACATAGGCTTACATCTACATTTGAAGGCTCTATGTTCATACTTTTTGCAGTTGTAGAAGTGACCTTCAAATCTTGGTGCATGCATGGTTCTTGTCTTGCATTCATGCACCTAATGACCTTTCTTATTGTATTTATGAAAGTGACCCATTTTTTTAGGTTTTTCATGCTACTGTGCATTCTTTCTCTTGCACACATTAGCAGTATGTCCTTTCTTACCACAAAAATGACAAGTGGGTTTGGAATTCTTACCTTTGTCACTTCTTTTTTCAGTAGTCTTGGATGATTCTCCTTCTTTAGTGCTAGTATAGCCTAGTCTTGATGTGTCATTGCTAGATCTAGGGGATTTTAGTAGTTCCTCAAAGCACATGATAGCTTCATTTGGTTTGTTGAAGCTTTCATCTCTCTCTCTCTCTCTCTCTTCTTAGATCACTTTGTAGTTGTTCATTCTGCAACTTTAGTGTGGTGATCTCAATGTCTTTGACATTTAGCTCATGATGAGAATTCATCATTTCACTTAGGGTATCCAATTGCATGTTGGAAATTATGGCAAGCTTAGTTGACTTCTCTTCTAGTCTATTGGCTAGGTTCCTCTTGTCATCTTTTATCATGACCTTTTCTTCAATGGCTCTCTTCTTCTATTTGAACACTTCACATAGCATCATGGCTTGTGATTCTTGCTCAATCTTGAGACTTTCAATCTCTTCTACTTGAGCTCTATTCTTCTCCATTAGATATGTTATTGCTGCATCAAACTCATTTGAATCTCCATTAGCAAAGAACTTGGAGGTGTCAATCTCTTTGTACTGAGTGTCATTTTTTGCAATGGCAATGTCTTTCCTTGGCTTTAAGGATTTTCTCAACTCTTCTTTTGCTTCTTCTAGTGAGTGCAAAATGAGTTGGATCTCAATTCCTTGGTTCTCTATAATATTTCCTAGTTTGTAGACCTCCATTTCTAGATCTTTTCTCCAAGTTGTAAGGCTTCTCTTGATGAGAACTTAGCTCTAATACCAATTGTTAGAATTTACAAATGGGAAATATACTTCTGATTCACCTCAAATTTATATTTCCCATTTGTAAATTTCAACATATTCATCTAAGAGAAAAGATTATAAATGTTTGAACAAAGATACTTTCAAGATGATTGAAGGTGCAAATGTGAGGATTGATGAGTTTATAGACAAGAATGATTTGAAAAACAAGAAGGAACTTGAAGATTACCACAAGTTTGTGTATATGTATGAAGAGGCACCTAATACACTACCCAAGTTACAATAGAGATCCATTGAGTTTATACAATATCACTCAAGTTACAGAATGCTTCACCTAAGAATCAAATAGTACAACTCAAGAAAGAAGATGAGCCCCTACCAAGTCAAGAAAACAATCAAAGTACTAAACCTGTATTGATAAAATATATGAGAAAGAAACATTCTCCAGAATAAATTATTGGCGATCGAAGCACTAGAGTACAAACAAGAAGTTAAGATACAATACCTATTTGATTGCTGATTTTGAACCAAGAATAGTTAGGGCTACATTAGATAATTAGGATTGGATAAATGTTATGAATGAAGAGATTGATCAAATTGAGAAGAATAACACATGGATATTAGTACCGAGACTTGCAAAAAAGAATGTGATAGGAACCAAAGAGATTTTCATAAATAAGTTGAATGAAAATGTTGAAGTGGTATGAAATAAGGCAATATTGGTTTGCAAAGGTTGTGACAAGAAGAATGAATAAATCATAGAGAAACTTTGAACATGTGGCAAGATTGGAAGGTGTAAGATCATTGTTGGCTTATGCTAACTACAAGAAGTTCAAAGTATGTCAAATGGATCTCAAGTTTGCATTTCTAAATGGAATACTTGAAGAGGAAGTATATATTGAACAAGTTGGAGGATTCATTAAATCTAATTAGAGGATCATGGTTCACAAACTGAAGAAGGCATTATGTGGATTGAAACAAGCACCAATATCATGGTATGAAAGGTTATATTTTTATTTTCTCAAGATAGTATTTGTTAGAAAAAGTGAGAACAATAATCTATATTTGGAATGTGAATCTAAAAGTATGTTGTTGATTGTTGAAATATTTGTGGAGGACATAACATTTGAAGGAAATGACATTTTATGTAGGAAATATGTTGATCAAGTGAGTATAGATATTGAGATGTCAATGTTTGGAGAGATCCAATTTTTCATTGGACTACAAGTTCATCAAACAAGGAAAAGTATATACGTGACTCAATCTAAGTATGTGAAAGAAATGTTGAAGACATTTGATATGGACGAGTCTAAGCTAGTTAGTACACTATGGTGACTAGAATAAAATTATCAAAAGATGACACTATTGGAGAGATAAATAAAATTGCAACTTCTGGAAACTCCTCAAGAGTTAACTCTTGCATTAATTCCATAAAGATATATTTTCTCATCCATGAATTGATATTGCAGCATGCATCTTCATTAAGTGAATTTTGGATAAGGGAAGGAACCCCAATTTACCCCTTAGGTACTCAAAAGCATCCTTAGGAAATCACTTAGTAAATATGTCTTCAATTTACTCTTTTGACTTCACATATTCAAGCCTTATTTATTTCTCTTGTAATTGCATGCTCAAATAGTGATACTTAATTGATATGTGCTTTATTTTTGCATGTAGCACTGGATTTTCTGAAATATTTATCACAATAGTGTTATGACACTAAAGAGTAACAGGCTTGGTCATCTCTTCTTGCATACCTTTCAATAATTTTTGAATCCATACAATATTAGAATAATTAATTAAAAAAATATGTTCAAATTTAGTAGTAGATTGTGAAATACAACTCTATTTCTTGCTTATTCATATTATCAATCTTTCCCCTAAAAAGAAAGCTCCACCACTTGTTCTTTTTTTAACATCAACATTACTAGCCTAATCAACATTTGTGTGGACTCTAACATTAAATTCATCATCTTGATTATACCATAGGCCAAAATTTTTTGTTCCTTTTAGATATGCAAATATCCTTTTCATAGTAGTCATGTGTGTCCCCTTTGGATTAGATGAAAATCTAGCAACAATACCAACACCATCTGCAATATCTAGTCTACTGTATACAACATAGAGTAACTTACCAATCATGGACCTGTATTGAAGAAGACTATGATGAAACTAATGTATACTATACAAGCAAGTTACAAGGGTAACTAAAAGGTTTTATAAGTTTCACATTGGAATTTATAGTGACCTTTGGCATTGTTGTCAAAGGGGCAGAGTATTATTAAAGAAGATATAAGAATCAGTGAACTGAACCAATGAAGGATCGGTATACCCCAAGGGGGAGAGAATGAAGAAGATGTCATAATGATTATTGCTGCCGAAGATATAGACCGAGTATACAAGTTGTAGAGTGTCAGAGCGAAGACAAAGAACTAAATAGTTGTATTGTTGTCAATGCATACATTGATTGTCTTATTTAATGTTTTGTAATGTACAATTATATGTTATGTGTTGTCATTAATGCCAAATGGGGAGATTGTCAACCCCAAATGATAATGTAATTGATGATGCCATGAATGTATGTAAAAGAGTTGAATATTAGTTGTTATGTTTTCATTGATTTCAATTCTTTGTTGGATAGACATTATGCTAATTTAGTAGAGTTCCATATCATTTTTTTGATGAACAAGATTTAAAGAAAGTATGTTGAAGATGGAGTTGATAGGTATGGTATTCAATGGACACTTGAATGAGTTGGACAATGATAATGTAACGATAGTTTTTTTGTTTTACAATAATGCAATATTGTAATATATTGAGCTACACAAGCTAAATTGAGTGACAAGGTTAAAGAAGGAAGATAATATTCACTGAGTGATTATAGTGATCACCATATAGTTGGAAAAGTTAAGCTAAAATTTAGTATTACCCAAGTAAGTCTACTATTAACTAAGTACTATATTACTCAAGTGAAATGTTATGTTCACTAAGTAATACTAAGAAGAACAATATTGCAAAGATGAAATCTGAGGTTGACTTTTGGTGGAAATGTGGAATGGTCAAGATGTTTAAAGGCATGAGTCAAAGTTTGTTACAATATTAACAACTAGGAAAATTCAATAAAGTTATAATGATGAAGATTGAAGAAGGATAAGGATGAAAAAAGTTTTCTATGAAAGTTTTATTTTCTATGTGGCTAAATACAATGAATCTAAAATTGGCAATTATGATTAAGTGATATAAATTGAAAGACATTGGAAGCACAAAGACTGCTATTTAAAGAGATGTTCAAGAAAAAATTTGGTTGCTAGTTGAATTTTGATGATGTTTTTGTGCACGTGAATTATTGATGGAGTTTTAGAAGAAGAATAGAAAAAGGTGGAATGAGAAAAGAAGGGGAAAAATAGAAGTAGATTTGTGAAAGTGTAAGTGCAAAGTGCAAAAAGAATGGCGAGAGATTGGAAAGAGACCAAATAGAAAGGAGATCTGAACAAGGGAGTGCTATATATGAAACCCATGAGTGCTAAATTTATGATGTTAAATTTTAATTATTGTAGCAAAAAATCTCATAAGTTGAGTGTGTAGACACCTAAATCCTTTAGAAAATAAAGTATTTTTATTTTTTGAAAAAATTTCTGATGACATCATCATTTATTAATTAATTATTTATTTAATTAATTAATTTATTTTTATGCCATTAAATCCCTTTATCTTAATTAAAAATATTTAATTAAGGAATCCCTCCCAAAAAATTTTAAATCTTATTTAAACATTATTTCTTTATTTATTAATTATTTAATTAATAAATTGACCAAAAAACCCAAAATAAATAAAAAAATTATTTTTTGCCCAAAACTTGGCCAATTTCTTTAAGACCACTAACCTCTTCCAAAATCTTCTAATCCTTCTTTAATTTTGATTAAAGGCTAATCCCATCATTTCCTACCCCTAATCCCAACTCAAAATATTTAATTAAGATTAAATATTATTCCTCATGTTTATTAATAAAGTTTTAATAAATATCTCCTCAACCCAAACCCTTGAAATAAATAAAACTTTATTTATTTCCTAAAAATCTAATTTATCCTCATCCTAAGAAGTTCTAGACTCTTCTAGAAAGTCTTCATCCTCATCCTAGGAAGTTCTAGACTATTCTAGAAAGTCTTTATCCTCATCCTAAGAAGTTCTAGACTCTTCTAGAAAGTCTTCATCCTCATCTTAGGAAGTTCTCGACTATTCTAGAAAGTCTTTATCCTCATCCAAAGTCTATACTCTTCTAGAAGATGTCTTTAAACCTAATCCTAATCCCCTCCTAACATTGTCACATTCCCTAAACATGGGTTAAGACTTACTAACCCAAGCCAAAGTTAACAAATATCTCCTCCTTCACCCACCCTCATTAAATGCCATCCACTTGCCTATCCCTAAGCTAACCCTAAACCATCATAATCCATCCTCTAATCATTTGCACAATCCTGAGCAAGCTTAAAACCTTCCTAATCAAGCCCAAGTAAAAATTCCCCTCATCTCCCTCAAAATATCCCAACCATAAAACTATATGAAGCCCACTAGGCCATAAATGACTCTTCCAAGCCCTTTCATTGCTCTTACAAGCCATTATGAGGGTCTTTATGAAGATTTTATCCCTTGAGCCTCCTTTGTTGACTCATCCTTCCCCTTTCCTCCATCCTCTCACCCTGTGGTATGTGTCACTTCATGATTGGCTATAAGGAAGCACAATCCATGTGCTCTCCTCTCATGCAATCTGAGCCTTCCATGAGCTTTTCCCCATCCTTGCATCTTAGCCCTCAATCCCTCAAGCCTCTTGCCTATAAATTGGATCCTTCCCCTTTGCAAAAGAACACAATCCATGAAGTAAAGTCATAATGCCATTTTACATCAAAACCATACACTCACACCCAAATTCCAACTCCATTTGAAGCCCTTTTTGAAGCATAAGCTTGAGCATACATCCTATCTATTTAGACAAAGCCACTCAACAAGAGAGCTTCTCATTGAGAGAGCCCATTAATGGCTCATATTCTCAATTGAGAGCTCATCTTAGTCTATCTTGAAGTTTATGAATTTTGTTTAATTTGTAGAAGCTTTATTTAAATTTGGTTTCTATTAGCATACTAACATTGCTCATATACAGAGTGGACCTAACAAGTCTATGAAACCTGATATGATAGCATTGATTAGTGGTGTTTGTATGTCCTTTAGAGTAGGTTTCTCTTTAGATAGGATCAAGGGTTAATAAAGTCAAGATGATCTTTTGGTTAAAATCTTCTAACTATGTCACATTAATAATGTGTATGTAAACCTTTGACAAGATTGGCTCCTAGCAAAGATCATTTTAGAAGAGTGAAAATTTTGGGTTGTTGGTACTAGGTGGTTTTTCCATTTACAAGGTTTCCACATTAAGAGTCTTGGTATTTGTTACCCATGTATGGTCCACATTTATGTTATACATAGTCATGATAATAGTTGATTATATAAAGAGGTGGTCTCTTATTGAAGTCTCATTGTGAAGCTTAAATTTTTTAGTGTTCCTTGTTTTAAGTCTCTCGGTTGAACAAATTTGTGAGCTTGAACATTGAATATGTTGTTCAAGGTTCAAGGTTCATAAGTTAATCAGGCATCTCAGTCAAGTTATGAAAGTTATTCATGGTTAGATACTAATAGTCATCATTGAATTTGAACTTGAATATTGAATATGTTGTTCAAGGTTCAAAGTTCACAGGTCTATTTTTCGTTTTTAGTCTAGTCATGAGCATAGTCTCCAATATATCATGACTATTGAACTTAAACATTGAATTTTTTTATAGTTCAATTGTTCATGTTCACTTGGTCATAAATTTTGATGCCTTAGGTGCCACGTATCTTAGGGGACAACTCAACAACATCACAATACTGCTAAATCTACGAAAGAGATTCACATTAATGAGAAGTTAAGAATAATAAGGAAGAAGTATGTGGTGACACATTTGGTATTTGGGTGAGTTTTTAATGATCATAACTCTTGTCTTGTCATCTATCTGTAGGCTTTAAGCCATGTCTTATGTTTTAAATAAATCTTGCCTTATTTTCATTCCCCTGTTATCTCTACTTTGGTAAAATTGTTTTGCCTCGTCTGGTGCATGCGGTGATAGCTTAAGTCTTTGTTCTGCAACCTACATGCGCTCAACTTGCTGAGTCTCTAAACTTTAATTTGCAAGCATATTTTCCTTTACATTTCTTGAGAAGTTGTGCATACTTCTATATCAATTTTCTCTGGTTTTATTTTCTTCATGGCCACTCCATTCTACACAAAACTACTTGACAAGGTTAGAGAGTCGGTTATTAGTAGTATCCTTCCCAATATGGAAGACACTTTCTTTGCTAAGGAAGATATGAACAAGTTGTTGGCTAGTTTTAAAAACCTAAAACTTGGTTCCATCTCATAGAAGGTCATAGATAATGGTTTATTTCAAGTGTCTTCTTTCCCAAAACCTTTCCCATGTCCTAGGTTAGTTCTAGCATGCAGAGATATATATGATGTTGTTGAAAAATGCATTCATGACTTTAATGGTGATGTTTTGGTATATGTGAGTTGGGTAAATATTATGGGTTCTCTAAGAATTCCCCCGTATGAATTATATGAAGATTAGATCATCAGTTCCTCCTATTCCCAATTCTTTATAAGTGTTATAGAGTTTAACAACACCATTTCTAAAATTTGGCTTTTCAAATCTAAAAGAGGAGGTTCCTATCTTGCAAAAACATTGACTAGAGATCATATGATCCCTAAAATCAATGACATAATCACATTTGTTAATAGGGTAAAGGGAATTCCACATGCCTTCCACTGGGAAAACTGGATGTATTTCTTCATACAAACTATTTTAGGGGAAGATAAATACATTGATTGGGCTAACATAATAGTGACTAGGTTGCAAGAAGAACTATCCCAAGCTTTTGGAACCTCTATCTTTTACATGACCTTCTACTTGTTCTACATCCTAGCTTGTAGTAAAGAATGGAAAGGTCTCCCCCACTTAGATTGGAACCCAAGTATGCTCATTTATGAATATTACCCTCTCTTGTAGAAGAACAAAAAGCCAAATTGAGTCAAAATAGTTCAAGACACATTTTTAGCCAAATTGGAGTTTGAATTGCAAGGAAAGGAAAAAATCAGGTTGATGAAAGAATCCATCCAATTGATTTACATCTATGGTATTTAATTCACCTAGTTCCTAGTTCACCTATCTCAAGATTGGAGGCTATGAAGGTAAACCGCTAAGGCTGCCCCGACATTGTCTAGATCATTTTCTATTAATCAAAGTACGAAAGCAGTTGGTAGAAATGGATAAACATTGTAAGGTGAGGAAAGATTCAGGGTACACATTTCCTATTGAGCTTGGACATTATAAATGAAAAACTATTCAAGATGCCCTCAAACTCAAAGCTGATATCAAATCCCTTAGCTTACTGACTTATCCTACTAGACCCAATTTTGATAGTCAAGAATTCACTATGAAGTACTATGAAGTAACTTCTTCTACTCCAAACATTCCCCACTTAGAGGATTTTTTGGAAAATTATCAAGATTACTTTGAAGTCAAAAAGAAGTTTTCATCTAGGCTAACTCTAGAATAGATTGAAGATTTCAATCTCCCTTTATATGTCTCAAGGATGACTGAAGATAATGATTAAAAGATTGTTGACTCTACCAACATTGAGAAGATAGAAGCTTATTTCTTACCATAGATTGGTTGGACTAAGCTAGAGAAAGATGACCTGCAAACAATGTAGTGCCCACCCATAGTTTTCTTTTATGTTCTGATTGTCAAATTCTTTTAGGCTGATTTTATGCATTGATTAGTTTTAGAGATACTAGATTTACAATATTATGATATTATTTCATGACTTGGATTAGTGATATATCAGTGATGATTACTTAGTTGATTTTATTTCACATGTTGTTAATGATGTCTTGATGATTCCTAATTAGTAAATGTGGTTTCTTTCATAACAATGCTAACATGATGTTTGTAATGATTATTATGTTGTATTGATAGAGATGCATTATTATACTTGAACATTTGATGTTAGATTTGTGATTTTTATGATACTTACCCCTTACTTGCATGTGTATGGTGCACGTGTTTGTTTTATCTTTTTGTCTAATGTGTTTGATGTGGTTAAGGGAGGGAGTCGTAGTCACCTACTAGTCAGGATCTACATGATGTACCACTCCCTACCATTGCCTATTTAGTTTAGATATAATTATATACATGTACATGCTCATCTTTTATGCAATATGCAGGTACCGGGCATCGACTTCCCTGAATTGCCAGGAAGAGTGTGCCCTATTACAAATACTCAAATGGTGAGAATGGGAAGATAATGATCAGGTCCAATCCCAACCATAGTTTAAAATACTTGTCCTGCAAGGAGGACTCGTAACAGACTGTCTACCCTTTTTAAAACTCGTGAGTCTTTTGTGCATATGTTTTTTTTATGAGTCTTTGATGAATTTTCTATTAATTAAGTCTAATTAAAAGATTAAATTAATGATTTAATTTAATAGAATATTATTATGACATTCTAATATTTAATTATATTTAATTAATTGAGAAATTAATTAAATAAAAAGAATTGAATTCAAAGATAAAAAGTTATAAGAATAAATTTAGAACGTGATAATATTTATTTAATTTAATAATAATATATTTAGAGTTTATTTTTAAATAAATGCTAAATATTATTGTTATTTAAGTTAATAAATATTTATTAAAATAAACGTTCAAAAATAAATTAAGAAGTGAAAAGATATTCATTTATAAAAAATGTTTTAAGTTCGCATGATGTGTGTATGAGATTAAAATATAGGAAATTAATTAAAAGGATAAAATATGTGAACTTAATAAAAGATACTTTAATAAAGTGCACTTGAGATTTAAAAGTTAATAAATTAATTTAAAAGTGAAGTCTAGTGGAATAATAAAATAATATTTTAATTAAAAGAAAATTAATTGTGCATTAAAGAAATAATTAAATAAAATAATTGTAATTTAGAACTAGTGGTGACAGAAACCCTAAAAGGTAATTAGATTTTATATTAGAGGGTTTTCGGGTCATTGTTGCACACACAAGTTTTAGGGAAGACATAGGTTTTGGTGAGCAACTCGGAGGGTTTGGAAAAGAGGAGAAGTTTTAATGGCTTGAAGGAATTTGCTTGCAGTAGGAATTTTCATCTAGCTGTCAGAATATTAGCATCAGAACCATGTAGGTTCTTGAGTTTTCATTCACCCAGTAGAATTATTTTATTTAGATAATCCTGTCTTCTTCGTGATTGTTAAAATCAAATTTTTGGGTATCTTTGTATGAATCTTTTGCTCTCTTGTTATGAACTTTATATTATAGTGTTGTATCTCACAGAAACCCTAAAAGGTAATTAGATTTTATATTAGAGGGTTTTCGGGTCATTATTGCACACACAAGTTTCAGGGAAGACATAGGTTTTGGTGAGCAACTCGGAGGGTTTGGAAAAGAGGAGAAGTTTTTGTGGCTTGAAGGATTTTGCTTGCAGTAAGAATTTTCATCTAACTGTTAGAATATTAGCATCAGAACCATGTAGGTTCTTGAGTTTTCATTCACCCAGTAGAATTATTTTATTTAGATAATCATGTCTTCTTCGTGATTGTTAAAATCAAATTTTTGGGCATCTTTGTATGAATCTTTTGCTCTCTTGTTATGAACTTTATATTATAGTGTTGTATCTCACCTATTTATTAGAGCTGGAAGAAAAATAAAATAAAATAAAATAGATTAAAAAAATCAATCAGAAATCTTGTCTGTAGGTAAAAGAGAATCAAAGTTAAATCTGGTGAGGGTTTGAGATGTAAAGGAAATTTTAAATTTGATTAGCTAAAAGTATTTATCCTATCAGACTAAAAGTGTAAATATTGTTAAAAATAAAAAATATTTTTTATGGGGTCTTGGTTATTGTGAAAACTATATAAAATATACATATATATTTAAAAAAGAACACATTATAAAATATATATACTTTAAAAAAAAAATTAATTAAAAAAAAAATCAAATTGGAAAGTGGGGGCCATGACCTCCCCCACCTCCCTTGGCTTTTAAAGCCACCGGCAGTCACTGCTGGCGTAGGTATTGTGTAGGCCCTGTGTCAGCAGGCTTGCCGCATAGCAACAAAGCCTTTTTAAGGCTTGCGCTTGCTTTTTTAAGCAATGTGCTTTTTCATATAAAAATTAAAATGTATTTAAAATTATTTTTAGATTTATTAAGTTTTAAATTAAAATAAATTCATATTATTAATTATTAATAATTTTATATTGTTATTTATTAAAATTTTATTATTAAATTAATAATTATATAAATTATTAATAATTGAAATATGGTTAAATAAATTATTAATTGACTTAATTAAATTTGATTTAATTCAGAATTATTAATAACGAGAGTTATTTAATGAATATGTAAACTTATCTATTGTTGTTAATGATCATTAATATCGATAAAATTGTAATGATTCGATTAAAATTAGTAAAGTGTTACTTTTATAACTTAAAGAAATAAATGGGTATACTTAGACTTTTTTTTAAGGAAAATTGACTTTTATGATGAGAATAACTTTATATATTTGAGTCGAATGATTGAATGGGTTATTGGGTGGAATAAACTGAGAATCTTATAACTTGAAACATACGTTGAAATGAAACTATAACCTTACATTTAACTCAACTATATGTTTTCAAATCAAACCCAAACTATGAATTGTACCATTTTGCTTGTATTGTCTATGTTTTTGGATTTTGGGGTTGTTTAGATCTTGACCAGTCTAGGATGTACACTAGAGGTTTTGTCAGATTTCTTTTATACCATTTATGTGGCTGGATGTCATGATATGTCTTGTGATTCAAATTGAGATTATATTTATGAGTTTTACTTGTGGAACATTTATGTGTTCTTGGATGGGAGAACCATCTTATTATCAAGTTGCCTATTAAAGAACTGAGCTTGATTATTATGAGTGATGTGGTATGGGACACAATTGTGTTTTTATGTGCTTAAGAGAGGTTGTTTAGGTACATGTTTTTGGGAGTGGCTTGCAGTAGGGGTTCGAGACCCAAAGTGGTAAGTGCCAGGGTAACCTATTGTAAGTTATGTAATAAGTGATAATTTAGTAATAAATATTTTGGGGGGGAAAACACACTAAAAAGATAAGTTAGAGATATTTGATCCACCCACGCCTTGAGTGCTTGCAGAGACTAAGCATGGGAATGGGATGATTGCCTCATCTTTTTGAGAGGGCTTTTTGGTTTCCACATATGTCATGTTGAGGGTTCGGGGTTCAGAATAACTAGTCCAAGGTAACTCAATGCTTAAGGGTCTGGGGTCTATTGAGAGACCAATCTAGGGTAACTCAAGTAGCCATGTGATGACACTCCCTAGTATGTAGCCTGAGTCTCATTTGTAGATTTTGTGTACCTCTGGTGATATACTTATTATTGGATGTGTTTATTGTGGTCACTTACTTTCATTGATGATGATTGGTGATTCATGGATGATGTACTTTTGACATGTGGCTTTTGACTTGAGGTGATTATCTTTTGTTGACTTTATCTTATGATCTTGGTATTTGATTTATACTTTGTTCATGTATGATGTTTGATTATGAGGTGTTGGTGTTGGATTGAGTGTTCTTACTTTTGGATTATTTTATCTTCTTGAGTAGTATATGTTACCTTTGAGGTAGTTTTGGCTATTAGGAATTCCTTGCCTAGGAATGTTTTATGTTTAGCTGTATGAGGATCGTTCATTATCTTCCCTGCACGGTGGGAGTGGAAGCCTAACTAGGTAACCATGCGATCGTGAGGTAGTGTCTTCTTACCATTTGGGTTCCCCTTACATTGCTAGCTATTGGATGTTTTTTGCATGAGATGTACCTTTATCATTTTTATTTCTTATCTCAGAGACTTCTTTTCTATTGATGTATATATGTTATCATGTATTTTGATGTATTGTATCTACTTTCACATACCCTGCGACATGTGTAGTGGATGTTATTAATTGGATGTACTTTCATTGTATTAGTTATACTTATGCTTTGCTTATGTGATTATGTGTCTGTTATTTCTTATGATCATGAGACATTGTACTTGGAACTTAAACTAATTAATTTAAAATTATTAAATGTAACCAAACGTAAAGGAACCCTTGAGGAATTGAAACTATATTTGTAATTGCAAATGTGTATTTTATGTGTATGTTCATATTGCTTCCACATTAATGTTATCTTGATGTTGTTTAAACTTTTTTAAAAAAAAAAGTTCAATAAACATTGTAACATGTTAGGTTTTATTCTCTTGGGTTCTCGAGTGGGGCGTTACATCTAGTATCAGAGCCTGACTTTCAACATTGGGAACTCTGGGCACAATGTGCGCCATCACTTGAGCAATTAGTAAACTTGCAACTTATTAAATGAGAAACTTACATTGACATCAAACTTGAAACCAAACTATTGAACAAAAAACTCTAAAACAATACAAATTCTGAACATGGAACTAGATAACTCATAAAATTTTCTTTATTATTGCTTTATGTTAGTAAGTTATGACCCTATGGTTATGATGGATTCTTAGATGTCATTGTTGTGTTTGGGTGTTGTAGGAGAGATGAATTCTAGTTCTAGATCCATTGCTAGGGGTTGTAGCTTAAGACATGGTAGAGGTCGTGGGAGAGTTAGTCACCATATCCCTTCCTTGGTCCATTCAGGGGACCCTATTTAGGAAGAGACTAGAGGGGACAATAGTGTTAAGCAACATACTAAGACTGAAGGACCAGGTACTAGAGACTTGGTCAAGGAGATCCTAGCATGCCTACCCTCATAGGATAGAGCTCATCATTTAGAACATGGAGATAGAGATAGGTCTATGAGTCCTAGAGGGAGGAACCTAGAGAGAAGAAGGTGGTCTAGCCAGTCCATCTAGATGAAGGACCTACTATGGATCAAAGTAAAACCTTTCAACGGAGAAGGTACTAGATATGATGCTGAGAATTGGTTGATCGCACTAGCTAGATGTTTTTCCATGCAAGGCTTTGACTCCAATGTCAAAGCAAGATATGCCATCACCCATTTAGAGCTCTTCGCAATGAATTGGTGGAATATAGAGCAGAAGAAACTTGGGATAGATATGCAAACTATCACATGGGAGTTGTTCCTTGAACACTTTTGTGAGAAATTTCTATCAGAACAGTGGCAACTATAGAGGGAAAATGAGTTTTATGACTTGAGATAGAGTACCAATATTGTGGTGGAGTATGAGTGTAAATTCTTCGAGCTTATGTCTTATGCAAGAGTTAGTGATAGTTCACCATTGATGGTGCAACATTTTATTAGAGGACTTAATGCTAACATCATTGGGGGTGTTAAGGTTTTCCAACCTAAAACCCTTAAGGATGCAATATTGTGAGCTACTTTGGTTGAGATGAGTGTGACTTTGTGTCAAGGTGGCCTACCAGGTGTTTAGGCTAGAGGGTCACTTTATTCAGGAGCATCTAGGGATAACCAGTCTCAAGGAGCTGGAAGTTCTAAAATTTTTCCTAACTTCTCCAAGGGTAATCAGGAGAAGCCAAGAAGAAAGTTCTTCCATGGTAATAGTGGTGGTTCACAATCAAGGAACTATCACAACTGGAAGCGTAATATGTGCAATAGGTTGGATCAAGTTCCTCAGGGTTACAATCAAAATCATGGTAAACAAAAAGCCCCCTAAATAAGTGGAGACAACCTTTTTATCCAAAATCAAATTGCTACAGGAAATGAGTGAGGTTTCAATTTGTGATCTAACTGTTGTCACTAGAGAAAACTCAATGATGATTCTTTATACTAATCACCTGGAGGTTCAGGATAAAAGCTAGATCATATTGGTTGAATCATGAAGATGTGGAAGCTCAGGCTAGAACAACTAGGTGTCCCATAGCAGAAGGAGTTGGTCAATTTTCTTGCAGTGTACAAGGTATGGCAAGAAGATGGTGGTGGCTATTCTGACACCTAGGAATCTCATACCAATACTAATAATACAATTAGAGCTTGAAGGAGAAGTGAGGAGTCACGTCATTTTTCTCTTATTTTAGTTAATTGTGTTTTAAAACTCTACATTTGAAAATGTTTGAGCTTCCATATAGGGGTTGCTTTTTGATGAAATTTGGAAAGCTCTACATGGCTATATATGTAATATTTTAAGAGAACTTAAGGGTTGGCTCTTTGGACATGGCATAGTACCTTTTTGTTAGTAAGTAGTTATCTACCTTTGCTAATGAAAATAGTAAAGTTAATGATAATGGATATCGATCGTATGGTTGTTTCTATAGCATCTATCTAATGATCATGTGGTTATCTTACTAGTTAATGGAATTCATATGAGATTCATTCCCATGTAGATATTATTGCATTGATTTTGTTGTTACTATTCTCTTTTTTTTTGGTTTAGTGGGCTTGATCTTAGTTTTGAAATTCTAAAGTGGTATGTTGTATGACATATATCTGATACTGATTATTCAAATTTGCAACATTCTTTTATAGCTATTAAGGGATGTTTATATCTTTCCTTAAGTTCTTTCTGGTTAAAAGAGTGACAATTATAATTCATTCATAATAATATTTGTATTACAAAATCATTTTGGAAGGGATCTGTGCCTTTGAACATAGAGAGTCTTCATTGTTATCAAGACTCATTTGTTGTGAAAGTTAGTTTTCTTGTGAATTATGGGAGGGAAAAACTATTCACTAACAGTGTCAAATGTGTGAATGTTTTTATATTGCAAGTTAATTTTCATGTTATTTTTATTTTAGTACACCTTGGTAACAACTAATTCAATGTTTAGTAATAACTAATTTTTATTGATGTCTGTTGGTTAAAACATAGTAGTGAGGTATAAGTTTGGAATAGAGTGATTAAATGAATACACCAAGTGATTTCTTATGATGGTTTTGAATTTTTTTTGGTATTGAAATTGTTTGAAGGGACTAAAGGATAATTGAACATAATTTATTCAATCCCCCCTCCCCCTAGCCTCAATTATCTAACATGAAGCTCCTCCAAACATCCCTCAACTTTCTTCTCTTTTGTGTCAAATTCTCGAATAAAAAAATCTCCACAGACTTCTTAGTGACCACCACATCACAATTTACAATCATTAAACTCTTAAATGATAATTTAAAATATATTATAGTTGTTAAGCCTTTCACAAATCAATTAAAATCCACTTCTAATATTCTACACTTTGTCTTGTTCACTCCACACAACAAAAAAAACACCAGAGGACACTCTAATTAATTAGACACAACAACATAACAAACATTGATGCTCTAATATTATCCTTAGGTTGTGACACTAAAATACCAATTTCTCTTATACCAAGTTTAAAAGCACAATACAGAAGAGAAACTAATAGATGAGAAACCCAAAAATGGGTTGTACAAATCATAGACCCTCATCTATTAATTTATAAGGTAATACATGTTAAATGCTAACTGTAATATAGCATGGAGTTAGTTAGAACATTTATTTAAGTAGTTGAAATTGACACATATTTATCATGGACAAATAGTTTATTAGGCAATGCTTGGATGGTGCTTAGTACCAAATTATGATAATAATTTACCTATTCTAACACCTATAAGGTGAGTCATAGGGTCATTGCAAGTATTTATGCATCAAACTTTAGGTTCCTTCCCCACTACTTCTACATATTGATTCAAGGAATGATGCTAAAGTACATGTTCATAATGACAATAATGTATAGGTACATATGAGAGATCTATTTCTTGTGCTAATGCATTATGTTAGAGTGGAAATAAAAATTACTTAATCATTTATGGACTCACCCCTTCCAGGTCATAGGAATAGTATACACATGAAGATAGAAAGAAAGAAAAATAAGAGATGACAATATTTATATTGAAATTAAATTATTATTCACTAATCAGGAGACAATGTTGGAGTTCCATCCATGGATTCAAGAAATGGGTAAGAGAGAATGTAAGAAGTTCTAGCAAAGTAGGATAATTATTCCCCAAACCTTTCAATATTTGTGACCCAAAAAGAAAATAATATTATAGATGGAGAAGATGTTTCAAACTAGCAATAAGAAGAAATGGTCATTATTAGAACTCCCTCTCTTAGTTTACACCATTAAAATGGCCATTTCCTATCCATGTGAGAACCAAATGAAAAGAAGCATTAATAAAATTGGTTGTCTCCCAATGAGACCTGCATAGGAATACCATTTTTTGAGAATGCTATATGCACACAACTACTACACTAACATGTTCTTTTCCCTCCCACTATTAGTGTATATTTTATGTATAATCCCAATCTTGTTAACTCCATCCTTCTATCTGTAGTCTCATCTAAAATTTATGGACAATGAATATGTTGTACTCTAATTTCAATTTGAACAATGCCTAAATATTTGGAGACAATACTATAAGAATGAGGATGAATATACAATTTGATTTGTGTTAACAAAGGACTCAACCATTCACACAATAAGTCTAACTTAGATAGCTATTCTTAGCTGCAAGTTATTCACCTAATTTCTTATTTCAATTGGTGACTTTCTTTTGTATAAATATTGCATTATTATGCATATTGTATAACAATATGTAGTTTATGAATTTTTTTTAGAGAAGCTATGATTTTCCTCTACTTTATTTCTACAACTTTGGCTTCTTTCTTTCAGCAAGATCTTCAATATATTTCAAAAAATATTTGTGAAATTATACATGGTATTAGAGTGCATGAGAACTAGAATAAGAAGCATTAATTTTATTTTCAAGTATTATAAAGACTAGATCTTGTTTAGAATTAAAAATAAATAATTAGATGGAGCATTGTTAATTTATTTCTATCTATAATAACATATTGATATAAAGTTCCATTTTTGGGGGGCAGATCAATGATGTCTAGTATTCATTTTTGATGAGGGCACAACCCAAGATAGAATGAACACAACAGGCAAAGGGGAACATTATTATTAGAAATGACTTGCAATTACATTCAATACAATGAAAACTGACTCAAAGACATGCCCTATGGGCTTAGAATGTTGTCTTATTCTGGAGAAAATCCTCCTCACAATACCCTCTCTCAGACTCCACCAAGAACTTCCTTTTACATTGCCAAAAATGTCCTTAAGTACCCAAATTAGGTTTAGGGTTAGGAATAAATTCTAGAATATGCCATTTGACATCCACTAACAAAACAAAAGGTTCTAGAAAACACATTAGAAGTTGGTGTAAAATTAGAAGAATCCAGAAATGGTAGTCTAACTTCTAGGAGGCATAACTTTTGATATGGGACTTTGATTGACGAACTGTTTACATTTTCATAAAGCTCTCCAAGTGCTCTATATCTCTATAGAAAATAAAAGCTTGTCCCTCATTTTTTGGGCCAAAATGAGACTGTTTAGTGCCTCAAATCTGACTTTGAAGCGCTCTTAGGAGGTCTCCAAGAAACTTAAATCTACAATAACTTTCAAACTGTAAAGCCTTTTGACCTGATTCTTTTTTTGGAGTGCTTTAAATTACAAATATAATCATCCATCCAAATTAAAACTTCTAACTCATTATAATTATGGATTGATTACTAAATAACCTATTTTTACATTAGCACATATCCCAAGGTGCTCAAAAAGCCTAACCCAAAAAACCAATAGTGGAACTATGAGAGTTGGAATCTTTATTTGACCCAAATGGGTATCCAGAAATAAGAAAACTTTAAATAGAAACTGTAGAACCAGTATCAGTATGCAAAGAACATTAACAAATAAAGTAAACATTCACAAACCAAAAACTAAATTCACATATATGCTTAGACAAAGAAAGAGAACAAGAAGTGCAAACCTCACAAGAGAAAACACTCCATGCTTTCTTGATTCTGTAGATGTGTCCTTTTGCTGTGGATGTATGCTCAAGATGCTCAAAAGCTGCTTCAATGGAGATGGGTAATGGCAAATTGGCAGCTTTGTGAGCTCTCAATTTGGCATTATAAGGGTATGGTTGATGGCTTTGGTTCTCAAAATAGCACAGTAACTTTAGCTCAAAGATTGTTGATGAAATGGCTTGGGATGGGATTCAATTTATAGGCTAAGGGGTAGAGGGATGGAGGGCTTAGATACAAGGATGGGGAGATGGTTAAGAAGGGCTAAGATGCACTCAAAGGGGAGCACATGGATTGTGCTTGTTTAGCACCAATGGGAAGGTGACACTTGTCACAAGGAGGATGAGTGTGAGAGGGTAGGGTAAGGGGTTGGTTAAAGGCATGATGAGTGGGGTTGAGTATGTAAGAGGGATGTAAGAGGAATGAGTGTGGAAGAGGGAAGAGTGTGGAAGATGGGTGTAAGAGTCATGAGTGGGCTTGTAAGAGTCTTTATGTTTTGTAAGAGCACTCATGACTTAGTGGTTGGGTTTTTTTGAGGGGAGACTTTGATTTGGATTAGGAAAGTCTTAAACTTGTTTAAGGAATGTGACAACATTAGGGGGTGGATTAGGTTTGGGTTTACGATTAGATTAGGGATGTTAGAGATGTGCAAGTGGATGGCATTAATGAGGGTGGGTGAGTTAGTGGCTAAGCTTGGTTAGTATGGGTGGATGGGGTGGATTAGGCTAAATGGAGGATTAGAGATAGGTTAGGGGTTTTTGAATTTGAGGATTTCATTTATCAAATAGATTTATTTAATAAATGGGGATTTTTGGAATTAGATAGAAGAATAGGATTTAATTGATAAATAATAGATTATTTGATTTATCAATAGGACTATAGATGATTAATTAAATTAATCAACTAGGGGATGACAAAAGATTAATTAAATAGAAATTTAATTAATAATGTCTTTTTAGATAACTAAATAGGATTACTAAAGTAGTGTAATCAAATTTAGGTGTCTACATTTTGCCCCTCTTTGACATAGTGTTGAGACCACTATTTCAAAGAAGTTTGAATGAAGACGACATGAGGAAGATGTTTTAGCAACAAGGTTGCCCTAGTCTCGGATAAGAAGAGGAGAGACTAGACTTAGATGATGCCCCCTCAAGAAGGCGACGGGGAGAGAAATGAGGCTCGACGACTTCTTGAAAAGTACAAGAAATTGAGGCAAGCTGAGACGCAGGTTGGCAAAGAGAAGGGGCTGAATTAGCTCAAACTCTCACTACGGGAGAATGATAAAAGGAAATCAGAGGCACAATAGTAAAGAAAGCTTAAGACTTTCCAGGATTGGGGGGGGGGGGGGGGGGGAGATGGAGGAGCGGAGCGCTATAAAAGGAATCCATGGTAGGGAGATGGATGATAGAATGATAAAGCTGATGCAACAAGATTTCAAAGAGTCAGATTGGCAGAAGATGGGTTTTGGGGATCCCTAGGACTAGGATTGTGGATCTCGAAAGATGAGGCTTGGTGGATTGATTTGATTGGTGGATCCCTAAAGCTAAGCGTGAGGAGTGATTCAAAGAGATACTGATGCATAAGTTGGGGTAGGAGCGACAGATGTAGGATATGGATGGGGGGATAATGGAGATGAAGGGAATCCATTGAAGCTTTTTGAGCCGGGGGATACTTCAAAGAGAAGTACCACCATGTAGTTGAGCACTATATTTGCTATAAGACTGTTGGTTAATTGCCAGGGTTACCAAGAACATCAAGGCCTTTTTACCAACCATCCAGAGGACTGACGAACTGACTCAAAACAAACACACAAGGATTGCCCCAGTATCACACATGAATCCCAGAGGAAGCAGCATGGAAATGACACTAGGTAACCCACAAGTAGAAAAAGAAAACAAGCAAAAGACCTGATCAAGACCTTACGCTCTAATTGCCCCATTCACAACATACCATGATATGGAAGATCATGACAACCTTGAGGAGGGAACAAGGAGATTGCTTGGAAAAGATATTTCAAGACCGAAAAGGGAAGATCCCAAATCAAAAGAAAGTGAAAATCCAAAAGAGAATTGTTTGCCAATGAGATGGGTAGGACGAGGTACTAACGGACCAAGATTAGACATGAGGAAAGCTATATCCTGCAAGGACCTTTCGGAGAGCACCTAAGCTGATGGATCAGGATGAGTGATGCGTCTGGCAAGCTGAACTAAGAAGGATAACACTTTGGTGACAGGAGATCTAGCTAAAGGATGCATTGGAATATCTAACCAAGGTGTGCGATGTGTGCAAGATGTTGACCAAGGATGAACTAACACGAAAGCCGGATAGATACAATGATACTAAGCTAAAGAGGATGTACAAGCTGACAAACCAAGATATGTTACAAATGTACAAGTTTGTTCATGTTTTGGTTTTTTGTGAGATGGAAATGTTTGTGAAGGATGGGGTGTCTATAATAGTTGATAGGTGGATAGGTAGATGGTTTGTGAAAAGCTTAAGGAAAATGGGATTCTGTGTGTGCATGTGATAGGATACAAGCTAGGATACAAGATCATTTACAAGATGGAATATGGTACAAGCTTTGGACAAGATTCGAATATATACAAGGTATGGTACAAGATTTACAAGGTATAATACAAGATTTGGTACAAGATTTACAAGTTGTACAGGAGGTATTGACAAGCTCCATCAGATTTTGGGTATTTGATTGGAACACCAAGGGAACAAGTAGGTGTTTTATGGGATGGTGGGTGGATGGATGAGGGATAGGATAGTGATAGATAATGGATTAGTCTTAGCACACAAGGCACCTGAATTACCAAGTTTTCACCAAGGTACCTATCCAAGGCGCTTGAATTACCAAGTTTTCACCATTGGACGCTTATTTCTCTTTACTATTTTTTTTTTGTATTTTTTCAAAAGCTGGGTATACCAAGGATCTTCAAGCATAGAACTTCTTGAGATGAATGATGTTAGTGGGATCATTCAAGAGTTCTCCTTCTAGTGTAGATAATTGATAGGCTCCAGAGCCAAAGGAGGCAGTAACCACATAGGGACCAAGCCATGTAGGTTCAAACTTGCCATTCTTTTCTCGATCTGCTTGGACTTTCATATTTTCTTTGAGGACCATGTCACTTGGTTGAAAGTGTCATGGGAGAACCTTCTTGTTGAAATTCCTTTTGATATGAGTTTGATAGACTGTGAGATGGTCATAGGCTTGTTGTCTCTTCTCATCTAAGAGATCTAGCTGGGTGAGTTGAGCTACTCTGTATTCTTCATCTGAGATTTTCCCTCGCAAAGATATGCGTAGTGAGGGAAGTTCAACTTCTATAGGTAATACCACTTTGGCACCATAGACTAGGGAGTATGGAGTTGTGCCTGTGGATGTACGAAAGGAAGTTTGATAGGCCCATAGAGCCTGATTTATTTGAAGGTGCCAATCACGGCCGGAATCATTGACAACTTTCTTTAGGATTTTGAGGAGGGTTTTATTAGTTGCCTCTGCCTGGCCATTACCTTGTGGGAAATATGGGCTAGAAAAGTGGTGATGGATGCAGAGGGAAGTGCATAATTCTTCCATGTTGAGATTTTCAAAGTTACCTCCATGGTCAGTGAAGATGGTGGATGGGATGCCGAAGCGGCAAACAATGTGGTACAAGATGAACTTGGAGACTTGAACTCCTGTAGCTGAGACTAGGGGGACTGCTTCCACCCACTTAGTGAAATAGTCTGTAGCTGTTATTATCCATTTATGTCCATCAGATGAGAGAGGGGTGATAGTTCCAACTAGATCAAGGCCCCAAAAAGTGAAAGGCCAAGGTGGTGCAATAGGCTGTAGATCCTGTGCTAGAGCGTGCACAAGATTTGCATGCTGTTGACATGGGAGACACTTTCTGACAAAGTCACAAGAGTCTTCTTCAATGGTAGGCCAATAGTAGCCTGCTCTAAGGATTTGTCATGCTAGGACAATACCACTCGTGTGGGCACCGCAAAGTCTGGAATGTACTTCTTTTAATGCCATCGCGGCCTCATTTTCATATAAACATCGAGAGAGAGTATCGTGATAACCCCGACGATATAGGGTATTGGCTATGATAACATAGCGGGATGATTTTCAGATGAGGTTCTGGCATTGGGTACGTGTGAGGTGAGGGGATATGATACCATTGTTAAGGTAAGCATGAATTTCATGGTACCAAGGGAATTGGGGACCAACCAAGATACAAACACGGTTTGAATCCTCATTTGCATAGGCAGGTGTGAGGAGCTGCTCAGCTAAAAACTCATACTGCGTAGCTTCTTGGGGAATTTCCAAGAGTGAGCCGATAGTGGCCATGGCATCTACTACCTTGTTCTGCATTCAAGGCACTAGTGTAAACTGAAGCTTTGTAAAATGCTGGGTCAGCTGATCAACTAGCTCTTTGTAGGGTAATAGCTTTTCATCTTTGGTTTGATATTCATTTAAGACTTGTTTGATGATGAGTTGGGAATCACCAAAGACTTGCAACTCAGTGATATTCCATTCTGCAGCTATCTTTAATCCTGCTACAAGAGCTTCATATTCTGCTATATTGTTGGTGCTAGGGAATTGTAGCTTGAAGGCTTTTGGAATGTAATCTCCTTGAGGTGTAACTAATAATATTCCTGCCCTTGATCCATGAGAGGTGTATGAGCCATCAAAATAAAGCTTCCATGGGGGCTATTCTTCAATTAGGCAGATATGCTCATCTGGAAATTCTGTGAGAAAAGGATATGCATCTACTAGAGGTGCATCAGCTAGGTGATCTGATATAGCTTGCCCTTTGATCGCCTTTCTATCCACATACTGGATGTCAAACTCACTTAGTAGCATAACCCATTTGGCCAAACGGCCTGTAAGTGCTGTTCTAGAGAGCATATACTTGAGAGGGTCAATCTTGGAGACTAGTTGGATGGTATGACTTAGCATGTAGTGGCGAAGCTTTTGAGTTGAGAAAATAACTGCCAAACAAGCTTTTTCCATAGGAGTGTAATTGAGTTCATAACCAACTAGGGTTCTACTGATATAGTAGATGGCTCTCTCTCTGCTATAATCATCATGTTGTGCTAGAAGTGCCCCTAGAGCAGTAGGTGTTGCTGATATATACAAGATCAAGGGACGACCAGGAACTGGTGGAACCAAGATAGGGGGATTGGTGAGATATTGCTTGAGCTGATCGAAGCTACGCTGACATAAAAGATCCCACTTGAAGTTCTCATTCTTCTTTAGCAAGTGTGAAAATGGTGTACACTTATCTGCAAGTTGGGAGATGAAGCACCAGGCAGATTGAAGTTTTCCCTGAAGAGAGCGAAGCTGTCACAGTGTCTGGGGAGGAGGCATGTCTAAGATAGCCTTGACCTTTTTGGGGTCGATCTCTATACCCCGTTTAGAAACTATGAAGCCTAGAAGCTTGCCAGACGTGACCCCAAAGACACACTTCTTGGGATTTAGCATGAGAAAATATTGGGCCAACCTATCAAATACTTTTTCCAGGTCAGCAAGATGATCCATGAAGGTGTGAGATTTGACCAGGATATCGTCCACATAATCTTCCAAAATGCTATGGATAAGATCATGGAAAATGGTTGTCATAGCTCTTTGATAGGTAGCCCCAGCATTCTTTAGGCCAAAAGGCATCATGGTGTAGCAAAAGGTTCCCCAAGGGGTAGTGAATGTTGTCTTATGCTGATCCTCTTCTGCAATCTTGATCTAATTATACCCAAAAAATCAATCCATAAGGGACAGGATTTCATGTCCAGCTGTAAGATCTACAATCATATCTATGTTGGGCAAGGGAAAATCATCCTTTGGACAAGCTTTGTTAAGATCTCTAAAATCAATACAGATTCTGATGTCACCGGAAGGCTTAGTGATAGGGACCATGTTGGAGATCCATTCTGAGTAGTCGATAGGTCAGATAACCTTAGCAGCTAACATTCTTTCTAGTTCAGCTTTGACTAGTAATGCCACCTTGGGTTGCATTTTCCTAAGCTTTTGTCTGACGGGCTTGATCTTTGGATCGACTGCAAGATGATGAACTACAAGCTTTGGATCGAGTCTTGGCATGTCCTGATATGACCATGCAAATCGGCCAATGTTCTCTCATAAAACCTCAAAGAGGAGGTCAGCTTGGTCTTGTGATAGGGATGCAGCAATGTGAACAATTCTAGGGATCTCTGAAGAACCAATGTTGAATTCTCTAGTATCCTCTATTAGAATAGAAGACACCTCTGGTCGATTATCTTGAGGAGGCAATACTAAATCCTCATGTTCTACTTGTGGCTCTAGATTTTCTTGCTAAGGGGTTCTCTTCGCTGCCTTAGCTAGTCCCAGATTTACCTTAGTTCCAATTTTGGGTGTATCGAAACTAGGTTGGGGATTTTCTCCAAAATACCCCTTGGGATCTAGCTTGTAGATGTAGGTAGAATCTGGCTTTTTCTTCTTATGAGGAGTTTCAGCTCCCATGAATCTTAGAAATGCTTCCTCTGATGCAAACTCATCAATATGTATGACACTTGGTTGGTCCCAATCTATGAGTTGTGGACGAGCAAGTGGTAGGTCAATGAGATGGATGGATAGTTCTCAGAGAACAGAGTCTCCTAGGAAGATTTGGTCTGGGATATCATCGTAGGCTCTCTTTTCAACTTCCTCAAGAATGTCTTTGATTTTGACAAGGTCGCAGTGGATGTTCGAAAAAGCATGACCATTCTCGTTGGTGCCCCCAGTTGTGGGTATGCCAAAGCCAAGACCTGACTTTATTTCCCAATCATGTGCTTCGATGGGACATTGCATGCCCCTTTCTTCTGGTCCTAGTCCACCTCCTTGATAGTTCCATTTTTCAGTGACGAGCTTATATTGTTGGGGATACTTCTGGCTGAAGTGATCAAGGCGTGCTTGATTTCTTGGAGGTGCATCCTTATGTAGCCAACTGTTGATATCTGGAGTGAGCTCCTCATGAAGAGGGGTTTTTGAGGACACAAAGGTGGTTGGGCCAAACTGTTTGTATCGAGGAGGTGGAATCTCCTTAGCTTTGTGATATGTTGGCCATCCATGGGTATGTGGATCAAGTGGGATTGCTTCGACAGCAAATGCATCTGATAGACTATATTCTCCACATCCTTTGTTGTTGATCTTTATAGTAGATAGGGTGGAGGCAAGGATGGTTTCTGCATCTTTACAAGTGTGGGATGAGCTGGTGATGGCTGTGCCGATGTCTATTCCAGGGCAATGATTTGTATATGAAGCTTCAACCGCATTGCAGTAAGCAAAGGGTTCTGGATCGGCATGGATGGTTACCTCAGTGCCTTGATGTGGAAATTTGATGCACTGATGGTAGGTGGATGGAATGGCCTTCATAGCATGAATCCATGGGCGACCGAGGAGGATGTTAAATGGTAGGTTTAGATCAACAACATGGCAAACTATCTCTTGAATGATTGGCCCAACCTTGATTGGTAGCAAAATAGTCCCTTCTATGGTCCTTTCCAAGTTGTCATAAGCTTTGATGGTGATAACCTCACTGATCATATCTGCCTCAGTATACCCAGCTTGTTTTATGAATTTTAGGGTGCAAATGTTCAAGGCTGATCCATTATCTATCATTACTCTTTTCACAGTAAAATTGGATACCATGATGGCTATGCGAAGCGGAAGGGTGTGATCTGGCTCAACCGCGGGTATGTCGGTAGGTTTGAAAGATAGGGCACATGAGGATGAAAGGTGTCCAACAAGATTACAAAAATTAGTAGCATTGAAATTAGAAGGGACACGAGATTCTATGAGAGCACTATCAAGGATGTCTTTGTACACAGGACTGGTGCGGAGAAGGTCTAAAATGGATATTTGGGGTGGCATGTTCCCAAGGTGTTCCAAGATATTGTACCGGCTTTTTGATGGAGCTGATGGTGTTGATGAAACTGGTGGGCCTGCGATGTTAAATCGTGCTCTTCGAGTGGTGACCGCACACTCATTGTCTGGTCCTCAGATATTGATAACATTGACAGAAGGCTCTTTCTCAAATATACAACCTATAAGGCTACCATAGTCTATATAGGATGAAGTGTGGTCATTGTTCTTCCCATGCTGTTGGTTTGGCTGGTGGTTGTTGGTGTTGTTTTGGATAGGTGCTTTTCCAAGATTTTGGTTGTTGTGTGGAGGAAAAGCATTTTGATAAATCTGTAAGCCTGCATTGGGAGAGGTTTGGGCACCAACAGTGATTTCCTTCCGATCAATGAGGTCTTGCACATAGTCTTTCAGTTTCATGCATCTGAGGGTGGTGTGACCGTTTACCCTATCGAACTTGCAATACTCATTGTCCTTGTACCATGCAGCTTTGGATTGGCTTGGATCAATTTGCTGGGTAGGAGGAAATTTGATGAGGTTTTCTTTAGCCAAATTCTCAAAAATAACATCCAATGGCTCACCAAGGGGTGTATAGTTTCTAGGTGCAGGTTGGAATCTGGGCTTTTGCCCTGCAGCTACATTGATGGCATTAGCTTGATTGTTAGACCCTTGAAAGTTGGGTCTTGTATTGTGGTTTTGATAGCTTTGGTTATTTCGTTGTTGGTAATTGATAGCTTGTTGGTTATTTTTTTGATATGGTGGGTTAGACTGGTTTTGAGAAGGACCAATGATATTCACATGTCTGGTGTCAGTAACCCCATCTATTGCAACATGCTTGTTTTTGTTCCAATAGCTAGACTTGTCATTGGAATGTGATTGATTTTGGTTGGCCTCTTTGTAAATCTTTACCACACCATCTTTGATGAGTCCTTGCTCAAGGATCATTCCTTTCTCTTTGATATCCTTATAGGTCTGCAAACAGTTCATGGTCATGTGGTGAGCCAAGCTGGGATGTGCATTATCAATAAACATTTTCACCACATGGCGTTCTGGCAAGGTGCAGGATGTGCGGTTGGTAAGGGTTTGCCATCTTTGCAGGTATTCGGCAAGGCTTTCTCCACCTTTTTTCTTGGTGTGGACAAGATCAACTATTGATAGCTCTATTTCAACAAGATGGGCATATTGGGCTACAAATGCCTCAGATAATTCAGCAAAGTTTTTAATTGTGCCATAGGGAATTCTATAAAACCATTCAAGAGCTGGTCCAGCCAAGCTTTTGCAAAAAAGGTGCAAGAGGAAGACATCATTGTATGCCACCTCCTGGCAATGCATGTAAAATTCTTTGATATGTGTGACAGGGTCTCCTTTTCCTCTGAATTTGTCAAATTTAGGTACCTCAAAGTGTTTGGGAAATGGTGTCGTGGTAATGGCTCTGTCAAATGGGTAAGGACACACATTCTCAAACTTGAATGTCTTTGGATCATTCCCTTCTTGGATGGCTTTCAGAGCTGTCTTCATTTGCTCCCACTCTGAATTGATAGGTGATGTTGGGGTGCCCCCAATGTAGGAGTGCCTTGAGGTAGGTATGTGCTGGATGGGGCCATTGAATATGAATGGTTATGAGGGATTTTCTGATAGGGATTGTACATTGTTTGGGCAGTTGCATGGTGGATGACGGGTTGTTGAGGGGGAGGTGGTGCATATTGCTGCATGTGTTGCGAGGCTTGCTGTTGATATGGGATTTGAGGTTGGGATTGAGGAACATAAGCTGGCTGTGGGATAAATGGATTGCTTTGTGGAGGTAAGGTATAAGATAGTTGTGAGGCTTGGGGAAAGGATCGGGGGGCTTGTGGGGTTTGACCAATATATGTGGGTTGTGCCCCCATTTGGGATGGTATCTGCAAATAATTGGTGGTTGGCTAGGGTGGTGGATTACCTCCTAGAAGTGGCATTGAAAAGTAGTTGGTAATAGGAGGTAATGGATTAGTTGGTGGTGGAGGTGGTGGGAATTGAAAGCTTGGGAATGGAATTGATGGGGTTTGATAGCTTGGTGGCTGGATTTGGAAGCTTGGTATAGTGGTGGCGGGAGCTGGGGTCACTTGGGAGCTTGGTAGAAGATTGGCAGTAGCCTGTGGGATTTGATAGCTTTGTGGAGTGAAGGTAGTAGCTTGTGGATTTGTGGCTGGTGGTATTGAGCTCCCAAAGACCTAATGGAAATGATGGGATTTTTCTTTGGGTTGTGGTGAACAAGCTGGGGGTGATGAAAGGTTGATTACTTGGCCCCATGGGTGGCATCCCTGTTGTATATTGCTGAGGTTGGCCAAAGATGCTAGCACTGATTTGGGAGATGGGTGGATTGGGAAGGCTAGGTTGGGGAGCAATAGCAATAGTGAAGGGGGTGAACGGTGAGGTGTTTTGGGTAAAGGGGGTTTGGAGCGGAGAGGTATGAACCAAGGATGGAGTGGTGGTGGCTGGGTTGGCTTGCGGCATGGAGATTTCAACTTGGGTGGATGATGGTATGTTTGGGTCTGTTGGGTCATATGGATTGGCTGGAGGTTCTTCTTTTGGAATAAATTGAGGATAATTTGGATCATAAGAGCATATGGGTGGTGGCAGCTACCCAAACAATGGGTGAGATGGATCTGATAATGGAGGGGGTCTTCCAAAGTCAAAGGTTCCTACATTGTCCCTTCGAAAATTAGCCATGATTGTCTCTTTGTTTTTGTCTATAATGGCGTTTACTAATACTGCATTTCCTGGTTGGTTCATGAAAGCTTCAATGTCAGTAGGTGATGGCATAGCTGGCTCTGGGCTGAAGGATGGCTGAGTGCTCAAGGGGGGTGAGGCTGTTCGATCTAAATGATAGGGCTCCATTGTTTCTTTCTTCTTGGCTAAGCGAGTGATGGGTGGTATGAAAAATGCTCCTAGGGATGAGATGCAATAATGCTGATGGATGCAAAAAGGGGGAAGGCTTTTCTATGCAAATGATTTCCTAGTTTGAGGAAAAGCTATATGACAAAAACTAAGGAGGATTGGGTTGGGGATTCTAACTTCAAAGATATGTTGTCAAAGCACAAAAGGTCTGCTTTCCTATGTGCAAGCTTGGTGGTGATTGTGTCAACTTAAGGATAGACTGATGATCCTTTAGGAAGAACACGAGATTGACCACTTGTGAATCCCAACCTTTAGCTCAAGGTGATGAGGGATAACAAGTGAAAAAGCTAGATTACCCTAGACAAAGCTATGTCAAAGGGATAACCTTGGTGAGATTGGTGGATTTGGAAGATTTTAGGAATGACAAACTTTTAGCAAGGTGAAAACAATTTTGAAAGCTTAGATATGCAGAATTTTGATTACTGTCTAGATGGTATGATTCTAAATGATATGGATGAGCTAATAATGCTTAAGGGGATAACCTAAGATGGCTGGCTTTTCTACAAAGATGACTCTAAAGTGAAGCTTATCCAAGAAGATGTGGAGAAACAAGGCTGTCTAATCATAGAAATCATGCCTAGTTGGTAAGGCATAAGCAGGATTAACTCCTGGATGTTGGCTAAATTTGATGGTGTGCTCTAACCAGGCCTCTTGAAGTGCTTCGTCGGTAGCTTTTTCCTCTGCTTTGTGGAGTTTGGAAATTTGTGGGCTTGGTGTTATTTCTTTTCTCTTGGCTGAAAGTTCTTGGTATGCTAGAGATGGCTTGAGTTTGACCTTGTGAAACTTTTGTTTGGGTTTGGGTTGTTCCGACATAAATTCCTGAATTTGCTTGGTTTTGGGAAAAATCTCAGTTGTTTTGCTTCAACTTTTTCAACTTCCAAAATAGGCAGTGACTACGCTAAGTGTGCCCTAAGCTAGGATTGACCAAGTTTGGCAAACATTCATTCAAAAAGTAAAATAAAAACAAGCAATAGATAGGAACACCCAGATAGAAGTTTGTGGTTCTCAGAATGTGATACTTGCGCCAAGGAGTGTGTATGTTCTACAAATGTTTTGATCAGTCACTCCAAACACATTAACATCCTAGATGGTTTTCTGCAAGGCTGATAATTGGTTTAGCTAGGGAGTCCTCGATATATGCAAGGTACATGAGGCCCAAATCCATAGATGAGACCAAAAGGATGTCACACAGCCGAGAGGAGCGGTAACCCACTTCTCCTCTTTCACTTCTCAAGGGTATAAAGTTCCTTGAGGCTTAGCCCGAATAACAAAATCTTGATCCCAAGAGAGGTGTCTTTCGATTCACCTCTTGATTCTTATACTCCGTCGAAGCGCTGGAGTTGAGGTCGTCCAAGGGGTGATGAAATCCCCAAGCAGGCCTCCTAAAAAGAAACAAGTTTTTGGATCCTAATCTTATGCACCCAAGATGGCCTCGAAAGACGACAAGGGGAGAGAAGACTCAGATGACCTTGAGCTAAAAAACACGCTTGTTCTTTTACCAACTGACTCTTATGTGTGCTAATCTAGACTTTGAAAGCACTCATGTTTAAGAGACAATGTTCAATTCCAACTTGAAGCGCCAACAAAAGTAAATCGATCGAAGAATGCAAACAATAAGAAGAGTTAGGGTCAACAAAAGCAAACTCGCGCGCCCGGAGGCCCTCCACGTCAAGTATCGATTAATTTTCTTTAAGGCATTCAAGATTGATTGTGAGTTTGTTTTAAGCCCAAAACAAAAGTGTGTGAGATTCGATTTCAAGCGCGCGCTCGGAGGCTCTCCACGTCAGTTGTTGTTCAATTTTAGTGCCCAAACTTGAAGTGTGATCGATTTAATCTAGAGTTTTGGCCATTTAAGAATTTTGATAAAGTTAAAGCAAACGTTCAAAGACCAAGTGAGTGAGTTAGATTGTGGAACATTTAACACCTTTTTCAAGTAGACCCATCCCCATAAATGGCACTGAGATTGCAACCAATGGTTAATATTTGATGGGTGATTAGAAAAGAGGTGAGTCCAAGGAACTACTCAAATTGATTTTTGTAAATTTGTATTTTAACTTAACAAAGTTTCTTAAATGTCCAAAAATCAAACTTTACCTAGATTGCATGTGAAAAAGAGATTTGTTTTGTTCAATTTTAGAAGCTCCAAATGAAGTGTTTGATATTGTAATGGTTAATTGATCCTTGGCATTCAAGATTGGATTTTTTGTTTTAAGCATGCATTCCAAAGAAAGTTGATTTTAATCCATGACATTCAAGAGTGTGTTTTGAACAACATTCATTCAATGGAAAATGTGTTTAACCATTCAAGTTCATTTTTTTTTTAGCAACATGCATTCAAAGACAAATGGTTAAACATTCAAGTTCATTTTTTAACAACATGAAAACCTGCAAGAAACATGGTTAGTGGTTCCATATGTGCTCCAACCTGCAATGAGACAAAAAAAAAAAGCAATTTAGTTAGTTAGCCAAAATCTTCAAAAATGAGAGCTTAACTATGGAAAAAAAAAAATTAACTTTTTTTTGTTGTTTTTTCTACGCGTAAAAATGCTTAAAATGGTCTAAATCCTACGGAACCACTAAAAGTCAAATTTTGATTTATATATATATATATATATATATATATTTTTTTTTAGCTACAAAGTGCAGAAATAATAAAGCAGAAATGGAACATAAGCAAGCAGAGAAGACAGTCTGTCAAAATACGAAGATGTTGAAATACAGAGACGCCAAAATACGAAGAGGACAAAATAGATTTGCAGCACAGAACATAGGTGACAAGCAGAGACGCCGATTTGTGCAGATGCAGATTTTTGCAGACGATGATTTTCACAGACGCGGATTTTCGCAGATGTCAATTTTCGCAGACGCAGATTTTTGCAGATGTCGATTTTCGCAGATGTCGATTTGCGCAAACGCAGATTTTCGCAAACGTCAATTTTCATAGACAGAACAGGTTGCAGACGCCAAAACTGCACCAAAAAAGTTGAAAAATGTGAATTTTTTTTTTTTTTAGATGGTATTTCTTCTTCCTAAGTGCGTTCTTTAACCTGCAAAAACAAGCAAAACACCTTCACAACACACTCAAACAACAACAAACATTAGATGGTTAGAAAAATGACATATAGATCAAAATAGATGATTAAATGACCCATAGTGGGGTCCCACCGGTCGTGCCAAAATGTAGAACCAGTATCAGTATGCAACGAACATTAACAAATAAAGTAAACATTCACAAACCAAAAACTAAATTCACATATGTGCTTAGACAAAGAAAGAGAACAAGAAGTGCAAACCTCACAAGAGAAAACACTCCATGCTTTCTTGATTCTGTAGATGTGTCCTTTTGCTATGGATGTATGCTCAAGATGCTCAAAAGTTGCTTCAATGGAGATGGGTAATGGCAAATTGGTAGCTTTGTGAGCTCTCAATTTGGCATTATAAGGGTATGGTTGATGGCTTTGGTTCTCAAAATAGCATGGTAACTTTAGCTCAAAGATTTTTGATGAAATGGCTTGGGATGGGATTCAATTTATAGGCTAAGGGGTAGAGGGATGGAGGGCTTAGATACAAGGATGGGGAGATGGTTAAGAAGGGCTAAGATGCACTCAAAGGGGAGCACATGGATTGTGCTTGTTTAGCACCAATGGGAAGGTGACACTTGTCACAAGGAGGATGAGTGTGAGAGGGTAGGGTAAGGGGTTGGTTAAAGGCATGATGAGTGGGGTTGAGTATGTAAGAGGGATGTAAGAGGAATGAGTGTGGAAGAGGGAAGAGTGTGGAAGATGGGTGTAAGAGTCATGAGTGGGCTTGTAAGAGTCTTTATGTTTTGTAAGAGCACTCATGACTTAGTGGTTGGGTTTTTTTGAGGGGAGACTTTGATTTGGATTAGGAAAGTCTTAAACTTGTTTAAGAAATGTGACAACATTAGGGGGTGGATTAGGCTTGGGTTTAGGATTAGATTAGGGATGTTAGAGATGTGCAAGTGGATGGCATTAATGATGGTGGGTGAGTTAGTGGCTAAGCTTGGTTAGTATGGGTGGATGGGGTGGATTAGGCTAAATGGAGGATTAGAGATAGGTTAGGGGTTTTTGAATTTGAGGATTTCATTTATCAAATAGATTTATTTAATAAATGGGGATTTTTGGAATTAGATAGAAGAATAGGATTTAATTGATAAATAATAGATTATTTGATTTATCAATTAGGACTATAGATGATTAATTAAATTAATCAACTAGGGGATGACAAAGGATTAATTAAATAGAAATTTAATTAATAGTTCCTTTTTAGATAACTAAATAGGATTACTAAAATAGTGTAATCAAATTTAGGTGTCTACAGAAACTAACACTAAGCATATTTTTGGTTGATATAAGATTTCCCTTACACCACTAGATGCTCCTACATCAGACACCTAGGGTAGATTGAAAAGTGACCTTGTCACTTTATAGATGGTAGAGGAAAACTCAAATTGGAAACCTTTGTTGTAGATATCCAAGTTGAATCTTCTATTGGTCATCCTTTCCACTTCACTAGGTATTCTTCATACTACCTATTTCTAGTACTATGACCCACATGACTATCTAGAATTTCTTCAATCTCTTCCTTCATAGAAGTAGGAATTGGACATGGCTCCAGCATCAACCCCTCATCTGCACCGTCATTATGATATTCTGTTAAGTCTGCAATATTGAAAATAGGAGAAATGTGAATCCCATCTGGAAACTCCACCTCATATGCATTCCCTAAATCATTCTTCTTCAAAATTTTGTAGCGAACAAATTTCTTCATCTTTAGCTTGTTGTAGGTACCCACTGGAAATCGTTCCTTCCTCAAGTACACCATAACCAGATCCCCAACTTGGAACTCCTTATGTCTCCTCTTTTGATCCGCCATAGCCTTATACTATTGCTGCGTCTTGGTAATATGTGCATGCACCTCCACATGTAGGCTCTTGACATGTTTAGAAAATTCTTCTACCTCAACACTTGTGCTCTCCCCTTGCTCCATCTTCCTTAGCTCTAGTGCAGTCCTTGGACTACTCCCATACACAATTTGGAATGGTGATCTACTAGTAGTCATGTTTACATAATTATTGTAAGAAAATTCTGCTTGTGGTAGAATAAAATCCCATCCCTTGGTCTTATCTCCTACTAAACACCTCAACAAAGCTCCCAGATTCCTATTCACTACTTTTGTTTGTCCATTAGTCTATGGATGATGTGTAGAACAAAAATTCAATTCTATCTTCAACTTCTTCCACAAAGTCCTCTAGAAATACCCCACAAATTTAGTCTCTCTATCAGAAACAATAATTTTTGGGAGACCATATAGCCTCACCACCTCTTTGAAAAAAAAATCTACAATATGCACTACATCATGAGTCTTGTGGCATGGAATGAAATGTGTCATCTTGGAAAACCTATCAACAACCACAAATATTGAGTCATTAAACCTTTGTATCCTTGGAAATCAAAGAACAAAATTCATACTTATGTCCTCCCAAGGCTTTAATGGAATAGGAAATGGTTGGTAGAGTCTAGTATTGTCACTAAATCCTTTGGTTGTTTGACATACTTGACAACTCTCCACAAACTTCTTCACATCTAGTGACAATTACGACAAAAAATAATGGCTATGGTCTTATCTCGACCAAAGTTGGTGTAGGGCACTCAAAGATAAAACAAGGCATTTCACAAGACATTGTAGTGATCCTTCATAGCACTACCTTCCTAAGTGGTTCATGATGGAGGCTATAATGTTTGAAAGGTTAGGACTAGTTTCAAGTTGATTTTAGCCCCTGTAAAGGCTTGAGACTCATTGGTGATTCTATAAACCTTGAGTCCTCAAAGACCTATAGGGCATTTAGTAGTCAAGAAATAGGTAGAAATGCCTTAAATAAGGATAATTTAGGTCCTAGAGTCCTTAGGATATTAGTTTGAATAAGAAATGTTAAAGCAACAAAAAGTTGCTATGCAACTTTGCAAAACGTGCTTAATATTTCTAATCTTGTGGTTTCAATTGATTGCAACTGTATCCAAGGTATTTTATTGGTGAAACATGTCTATAAATATGTAATACAACCTTCCCAACAAAACAAGTTGTCATATGTACAAATTTTTTCTTGAATTAATAAAGTTCTCTAGTTTTTTGTCTCAAATTTGTTGTGTTTTTTATTCCACATGTGCTGTACAGATTGGGAATTGTTGTTTAATATTTTGAGAAGCAACTCTAGTGAGTTAGCTATTGAATGCACTTGGTTTGACTTCATTTGGAGGTTTCTATCCAAAGTTTTTGAATTTTCTTCCTAAACTATCAAGAAACCCTAGTTACAATAGGGTTTTGGGCAAATGGATGGATAGCTCATGATTGAACCATCCAATTTGCACAAAACCCAATGGAAATGGAGGCTCAAGGAATGTGTTTTTATATTCTAGAAGTAGGAGTTCAAAAAGTGAAGGGAGCTACTTATGCTTGCAAGCCCTAGGACAAATATTTGGATGTATTTGGTCCTAAATTGTAGACAATTAATTGTTTGGAGTTATAAGTGAGGGAAGTAATAAAAAAAAAAAACATGGATTTGTAGTGTGTTGACTATACCTTAGAGTATGCATCCATTTCATTGATATTCCTTTGAAAACCAAGCCTATAAGGGCCCTATTAGGTTTGTGTACCTAGGTAGATTAGTGGAGTGCTAGAGTAGATTAGAAGTTGATCTTGGGGGATATTGTTTGGGTTTTTGAACACTTCTTAATTCCATCCTTGGTTCAAATATTGTGTTTGGGGTTGTGGTAGAAATAGTAAGTTTTCAATTTTAGCCTTTGTAGCCTTGTTTAGGAATAAGTTAGTAAAAGTTGCATTGAAGTTGCAAAGGTGTGTTTGGGGACTAGTTTGTTGTCCTTAGGGTTGTTAAAGGTGTGTAAGAATTAGTAAAAGGTGTTGGGGCACTTTTGAAGCCATTGCTGAAGACTTGGTGTTTTTGAAGTATTTGCACTTAGATCAAAACTTCCATTGTTGCACTCCTGCATTAGGTGGTATCAGAGTCATTTAGATCTTGAGGAGTGTAGATAAAAGACAATATGTCTAAAGGAGAAGAAGGAGAAAGTAAGATCCCTCTGAGGATCACAAATGTTGAATTGGCCAAGCTTGTAAAGGAGCAGATGGAAAAGAGTAGAGCAATAAGGGAAAAAAATATAAACATGAAAAAAGAGTTGGAGAAACTCAAGGAGAAGATGACAAAAAGTGATAAGGATGAGTCTGGAGGAGAGGAGATTAAAAGGAATTCCTATGAAGAAGAGATCCCACTAGAGCAGAGACCACTCTTGCGAGCCTTGGAAAGAGTAGGGGTGAAAGGAGGAGAATTACCCACTTTTCATGGAAAATTGAATCTAGATGAGTGTATGGATTGGTTGGAGGCATTAGACAATCATTTTGAGTGTGATCAAGTCCCTGCAAGCTAGAGGTTCAAGTTGCCAAAGACAAAACTTATAGGTCCTGCCTTTAGTTGGTGGAATTTTCTACAAAAAAAAAGAGAGGATGATGGAAAGGACTCGATCAGCACATGGAAGAGGATGAAGGTAGATATTAGGAAGCAATTCATTTGTGAGGATCATGAGGTCCTAACAAATTAGAAGTTGCATAATCTCAAACAAAAAGATATGGATGTTAGCACATATACCCAAGAGTTTCATATTTTGACTCTTAAGGCAAAGGTGTATGTAACCAATAAAAAAAAAGTTGTCAAGGTATACTAGTGGATTGAAATACAATATTCAAGATGAATTGACCCTAGTCACTATTGATTCAATCCATCAATGCTTCAATCTAGCCTTGAAGATTTAAGAAAAGAAAAAGAGGAGAGGAGAGTCCAATTTCAATAGAGGAAGAGGAAATAATTTTATAGGAAGAGGAGGAAGGTTTCAAGGGAAGAATAACTATTCCAAAGAAGATGGGAAGAACCAAGGTATTGAAAATGAGTCTAGCAGTAGGGGTAATTTTAGAGGAAGGAGGCCTAATAACCATAGAGGAGGTGGAAATGGTAGAGGAAGGGGAGGCAATGTGTTTACTAGGAAATGTTTTACCTACAATCAAATAGGACATTAGTCCTTTAGATGCTGTCAAAAGATTGGAGACAATCCTAGACAGGGAGATAGGAGAGTCCAACTGATGCAAGAAGAAGAAGATGGTCAAAGCATATCATCTTATCATTCCACTTCTTCTAGACCTACAGATCCTAAAATTGGTGAATTCTTAATGCTATAGAGGACACTCTTGAAGGTACCAAACCCCATGGAACCACTACAAAGGAAGGCCCTATTGTGGACAACTTGCAAAATCAAAGGCAAGGTATGTAAGTTAATTGTAGATTCTAGATCAATAGAGTTCTAGATCAATAGACAACATAGCATCTAGGGAGATGGTTGATAAATTGAAATTACAAAAGATACCACATCCTTGTCCTTACAAAGCATCATGGCTTACTAGAGAGAAACAAACTCTTGTAATTGAGCAAGTGCGGGTAGAATTTACTTTAGGAGAGTATGTGGATAAAATTCTTTTTAATGTCACAAATATGGATGTTTTCCACCTCCTATTAGGGAGACCATGGAAGTATGATTTTAAATCCAAACATGATGGGGAAACCAATTTTTATACTATAACCAAAGAAAGCATAAATTATACTATGAACTGCTTACTTGATGATGGGAAATTGGACCATGTAGTTAGTAGTGTTGCCTTGGTAGGGGAGAAAGAGTTTATGAAGACCCTAAAAGAAAAGGATACCCCATGCTTTGCTATAATAACTAGGTCTAAAAAAGAGATTTTAGCAAAACCCAAAGATAAACCTAAGAAGGGACAATGGTGGGAAGATGTTGGTCCTAAGGAGGTTAGGGCTCTTCTAGAAACATATCATGGAATAGTTGTAGATAGTATTCCAGCCTCTTTGCCACCTAAAAGAGAAGTTAGCCATTGTATTGACTTTATCCCTTGTGCAACATTTCCTAATAAAGTAGCATATAAGCTGACCCCATAATAGAATGTAGAGATTGCAAGGCAGATTGAAGACTTATTGTCTAAGGGGTTGATTAGAAGGAGTGCAAGTCCTTGTGATGTTCCTACAGTCCTAGCCCCCAAAAAGGAAGGCACTTGGAGACTTTGTACAGAATCTAGAGCAATCAACAAGATTACCATTAGATATAGGTTCCCAATGCCAAGAATGGAAGACCTTCTGGATTGCCTAAGTGGAGCAAACTACTATTCAAAGGTGGACTTGAAAAGTGGATATCACCAAATCAGGATGAGAGAGAGGGATGAATGGAAAAAAACCTTTAAAACTACATAGGGGCTCTATGAATGGCTTGTAATGTCATTTGGACTATCAAATGCACCTAGTACCTTTATGAGGCCCATGAATGAGGTCGTCGAGCCCTTTCTAAACAAATTTGTGGTTGTCTATCTTGATGACATCCTAATCTTTAGTAGAGATGTAGAAGAACACCTAAGGCACATAGACCAAGTCTTGAAAAGGTCACATGAGGAGAAACTCAAGATAAATCTTGAAAAATGCACTTTCATGAAGGAAGAACTCATATTTTTGGATTTTGTTATTTCTAGGACCCATCTTAAAATGGATCCATCAAAAGTAGAAGCTATTCTTAACTGGCCACCTCCAAGGAATCCATTAGAAGTCAAGAGTTTCCATGGACTTTGTAACTTCTATAGGAAATTTGTCAAAAATTTTAGTGGAGTCTATGCACCTATAATAAACACTATAAAAGGAGGGATAAAATGTCAATTTGTGTGGACTAAGGAAGTAGTAGAAGCATTTGAAATACTTAAACAAAAGATAACACAAGCACCCATCCTAAGGTTTCTTGATTTCAACAAGATATTCACAGTAGAATGTAATGCTAGCACTAAAGCCATAGGAGGAGTCTTGAGTTAGGAAGGCAAGCCTATGGTCTTTTTTAGTGAAAAACTAAATGATGCAAAACAAAAGTATTTAGTCTATGATCTTGAATCATATGCAATGGTACAATCACTTAAAAGGTTGAGACACTATTTATTACCAAAAGAATTTATTGTGTTTACTGACAATCAAGCTTTGAGCTTCTTGATCAGGTAGGATAAACTTAGGCAAAAGTATATCAAGTGGATGGAGTTCATATAGGCATATACCTTTTCAATCAAGCATAAAAAGGGGATAGTGAACAAAGTGGTAGATGCCCTTAGCAGGAGAAATCTTATGGTCCAAAGCATTGAACTAGAAAGTGTGGGTATCTTAGTCATGAAGGATATGTATGCTAAAGATGAAGACTTCAAGGAGATATATTAGACATGCCAAGAAATGGGGGACAAATACCATATTGAATTTGCAGAGTACCTAATTCAAGAAGGACTTTTTTAAAAGGAGGACAACTTTGTGTGCCAAGAGGTTCTTGTAGAGAGAACATCATCAAAGAAAAGCACTGTGGAAGCATGTCAATGAACTTTGGAATAGATAAGACCCTTGAATAGGTAAAAAGGTTCTATCATTGGCCTAGAATGCAATTAGATATTAGGAAATTTGTTGATAGTTTTCTAATTTGTCAAAAATAAAAAAGGCATACTTCTAATGCAGGACTATAAAATCCTTTGCCAATACCTTGCAAACCTTGGGATTCCATCAGCATGGATTTTGTACTAGGCCTTCCAAGAACCAAGGCAGGACATGACATCATTTTTATAGTAGTTGACTTGTTCTCAAAGATGGCCCACTTTATTCCTTGTAGGACAACACATGATGCATCTTATATAGCAGGGTTATTCTTTAAAGAAGTGGTTAGGTTGCATGGCCTACCTATGTCAATTGTATTTGATAGGGATCCTAAGTTCCTAGGACATTTTTGTAGAACACTATCGAAAAATCTAGGAACTAATCTGAATTTTTCATCTACCTACCACCCATAATCAGATGGGCAAATTGAGGTTATAAATAGGTCCCTAGGAAACTTGTTAAGGTGTCTGACTTAGCAGCATGGAGGATCATGGGACATAGTCCTTCCATAGGTAGAATACTCTTATAATGATTCATTTAACAAGAGTACTAGTATGAACCCCTTCCAAATTATTTATGGAAGCCACCAAAGGGGTGTTTTGGAACTTAGAAACATCAAGGATATGGAGAGAAAGAGTGCACAAGTAGAAGACTTTGCACAAGTTATGAAAGAAATTCAAGAACAAGTAAAGGATAGACTTCAACATACAGCAAAAAAATACAAATAACATGAAGACAAGAAGAGAAGAGACTTGAAATTTAAGGTGGGAGACATGGTTATGATACACCTTAAAAAGGAGAGGTTGCCAAAGGGTCAATAAACCAAACTTATGATGAAGAAAGCAAGCCCTTTCAAAACCCTTAAGAAATGTGGGAATAATGCATACAAGATTGACCTACCACCAGACATAGGACTCTCTCCAATCTTTAATATTTTTTATCTTTACGCTTATAAGCCTCCTACTAAAGATTTTGATGTAGGAACAAGTCAGTCTAATAGTATAGATGTATCTCAGTTGCCAAAGGTCACTAAACCCCAGATAGAATGCATATTGGACAAGAGGATATTAAAAAAAACTAGGAGGGGTACCTACTACTCATATTTGGTCAAATGGAAAGATGCACCAATTGAAGATGCAACATGGATGAGCCAAGAAAACATTGGAAAGGTAGGTTATCAACTTGATGCAATCCCAACTCAAGGGACTTGAGTTCTTTAGAGGAGGTTAGCATGGTGTAGGGCACTCAAAGATAAAACAAGGCATTTCACAAGACATTGTAGTGATCCTTCATAGTACTACCTTCCTAAGTGGTTCATGATGGAGGCTACAATGTTTGAAAGGTTAGGACTAGTTTCAAGTTGGTTTTAGCCCCTTTATAAAGGCTTGAGACTCATTGGTGATTCTATAAACCTTGAGTCTTCAAAGACCTATAGGGAATTTAGTAGTTAGGAAATATTAGGAAATAGGTAGAAATACTTTAAATAAGGATAATTTAGGTCCTAGAGTTCTTAGGATGTTAGTTTGTATAAGAAATGTTAAAGCAACAAAAAGCTGCTATGCAACTTTGCAAAAAGTTCTTAATATTGCTAATCTTGTGGTTTCAACTAATTGCAACTATATCCAAGGTAGTTGATTGGTGAAACATGTCTACAAAGATGTAATACAACCTTCCCAGCAGAACAAGTTGTCATATATATGAATTTTTGGCTCAAAGTTGATGTTTTTTTTATTCCACACATGTTGTATGGATTGGGAATGGTGGTTTAATGTTCTGAGAAGAAACTCTCATGAGTTACCTATCAAATGCACTTGGTTTGACTTCATTTGGAGGTTTCTATCCAAAGTTATTGAATTTTCTTCCTAAACTATCAAGAAACCCTAGTTACAATAGGGTTTTGGGAAAATGGATGGATAGCTCATGACTATACCATCTAATTTGCACAAAACCCAATGGAAATGGAGGCTTAGGGAATTTTTCTTCATATTCTAGAAGTAGGAGTTCAAAAAGTGAAGGGAGCTACTTATGATTGCAAGCCCTAGGCCAAATATTTGGATGTATTTGGTCCTAAATTGCAAAAAATTGATTATTTGGAGTTATAAGTGAGGAAAGTAATAAAAAAAAAGGTGTATTTGTGGTGTGTTGACTATCCCTTAGATTCCTAAAGACCTATTTCTTACCTATGCACCCGTTTCATTGATTTTGAAAACCAACCCTGTAAGGGCCCTATTAGGTCAGTGTACTTAGGCATATTAGTCGAGTGCTGGAGTAAATCAAAAGTTGATCTTGAGGGATATTGTTTGGGTTGTTGAACACTTCTTAATTCCATCTTTGGTTCAAATATTGTGTTTGGGGTTGTGGTATAAATATTAAGGTTTTAGTTTTAGCCCTTGTAGCCCTATTTAGGGATAAGTTAGTAAAAGTTGCATTGAAGTTGCAAAGGTGTGTTTGGGGACTAGTTTTTTGTCCTTAGGGTTGTTAGAGGTGTGTAACAATCAGTAAAAGGTGTTGGGGCACTTTTGAAGCCTTTGCTAAAGACTTGGTATTTTTGAAGTATTTGCACTTGGATCAAACCTTCCACTATTTCACTCTGTGTCAGGTGGTATTAGAGTCATTTAGATCTTGAGGAGTGTAGATAAAAGACAGTATGTCTAAAGGAGAAGAAGGAGAAAGGGAGATCCCTCTAAGGATCACAAATTTTGAATTAGCCAAGATTGTAAAGGAGAAAATGGTAGAGAGTAGAGCAATAAGGGAAGAAAATAGAAACATGAAAAGGGAGTTGGAGAAACTCAAGGAGAAGATGGCAAAAAGTGATAAGGATGAGTCTAAAGGAGAGGATATTGAAAGGGATGCCTATGAAGAAGAGATCCCACTATAGTAGAGACCACTCTTGCAAGCATTGGAAAGAGTAGGGGTGAAATGAGGATAATTACCCACTTTTCATGGAAAATTGAATATAGATGAGTCTATGGATTGGTTGGAGGCATTAGACAATCATTTTGAGTGTGATCAGGTCCTTGAAAGCTAGAGGTTCAAGTTGGCAACGAAAAAAATTAAGGGCCCTACCCTTAGTTGGTGGAACTTTCTACAAAATGAAAGAGAGGATGAAGGAAAGGACCGGATCAGCACATGGAAGAGGATGAAGACAAAGATTAGGAAGCAATTCATTTCTGAGGATTATGAGGTCCTAACAAATCAAAAGTTGCATAATCTCAAACAAAAAGATATGGATGTTAGAACATATATCCAAGAGTTTAATAATTTGACTCTTATGTCAAAGGTGTGTGAAACCAACAAACAAAAGTTGGAAAGGTATATAAATGGCTTGAAATATAGTATTCAAGATGAATTAACCCTAGTCACTATTGATTTAGTCCATCAATGCTTCAATCTAGCCTTGAAGATTGAAGAAAAGAAAAAGAGGAGAGGAGAGTCTAGTTTCAATAGAGAAAGAGGAAATAATTTTAGAGGAAGAGGAGGAAGGTCTCAAGGGAAGAATAACTATTCCAAAGAAGATGGGAAGAAACAAGGTATTAAAAATGAGTCCAGCAGCTAGGGTACTTTTAGAGGAAGAAGGTCTAATAGCCATAGAGGAGGTGAAAATGGTAGAGGAAAGGGAGGCAATGTGTTTACTGGGAAATGTTTTACCTATAATTAGATAGGATGTCAATCCTTTAGATGCCCTCAAAAGATTGGAGGCAATCCTAGACAGGGAGATAGGAGAGTCCAACTGATGCAAGAAGAAGAAGATGGTCAAAGCATATCCTCTTATCATTCCACTTCTTCCAGACCTGTAGATCCTAAAACTAGTGAATGCTTAATGTTGTAGAGGACACTCTTGAAGGTACCCAACCCCATGGAACCACCACAAAGGAAGGCCCTATTTTAGACAACTTGCAAAATTCAAGGCAAGGTATGTAAGTTAATTGTAGATTCCTTATCAATAGACAAGATAGAATCTAGGGAGATGGTTGATAAATTGAAATTACAAAAGATACCACATCCTCATCCTTACAAAGCATCATGGCTTACTAGAGAGAAACAAACTCTTGTCAATGAGCAAGTGCGGGTAGAATTTAGTTTAGGAGAGTAGTGGATAAAATTCTTTATGATGTCATAGATATGGATGCTTGCCACCTCCTATTAGGGAGAGCATGGCAGTATGATGTTAAATCCAAACATGATAGGGAAACCAATGTTTATACTATAACCAAAGTAGGCATAAATTATAATATGAACCCCTTATCTAATGATGGGAAATTGGACCATGTAGTTAGTAGTGTTGCCTTGGTAGGAGAGAAAGAGTTTATGCAGACCCTAAAAGAAAAGGATACCTCATGCTTTGCTATAATAACTAGGCCTAAAAAGGATATTTTAGTGAAACCCAAAGATAAACCTAAGAAGGGACAATGGTGGGAAGATTTTGGTCCTAAGGAGGTTAGGGTTCTTCTAGAAAAATATCATGGAATAGTTGCAGATAGTATTCCTGCCTCTTTTCCACCTAAAAGAGAAGTTAGCCATTGTATTGACTTTATCCTTGGTGCAACATTTCCTAACAAAGCAACATATAAGCTGACCCCATAATAGAATGCAAAGATTGCAAGGTAGATTGAAGACTTGTTGTCTAAGGGGCTGATTAGAAAGAGTGTGAGTCCTTGTCCCATTCCTGCAGTCCTAGCCCCCAAAAAGGAAGGCACTTGGAGACATTGTATAGACTCTAGAGAAATCAACAAGATTACCATCAAATATAGGTTCCCAATGCCAAGAATGGAAGACCTTATAGATTTCCTAGGTGGAGCAAACTACTACTCAAAGGTGGACTTGAAAAGTGGATATCACCAAATCAGGATAAGGGAGGGGGATGAATGGAAAACAACCTTTAAAACCATAGAGGGGCTCTATGACTGGCTTATAATGCTATCTAGACTATCAAATAACATAGGTTGCTCTGTCATCTTCTTCTTCAATAATTCAAAACTCCTTGAAGCTCTTGTAGTCCTCTTGAAGTCATTTCTATCCCCCCTCATTGTTTTAGTTAGGGGTGCACATATACTACTAAAATTCATAATGAACTTCCTATAAAATCTTGACAGACCATGAAATTACCTCACCTCAATAGTAGACCTTGGGGTAGGCCATTCAAAGATGACCTTCACCTTCTCTAGGTCCATTTTCAGACCTTTAGCTGATATAACAAACCCCAAATAGACCAACTCCCTTTTGACAAAACTACACTTCTTCAAATTAATCAATAGTTTCTCTTCCCTCAACCTTTCAAGGTCACTAAAAATGTGCAATAAATGGTCATCCAATGATTTATTGAAAATCAAAATATCATTCAGATAAACAATAACAATTTTTCCCAAAAATTTCTTTAGCACCTCATTCATTAGCCACATGAAGGTGCTTGGTGTATTGGTCAGTCCAAAGGGTATGAATAACCACTCATATAGACCCTCCTTGGTCTTGAATGCAATCTTCCATTCATATCCCTCTCATATCTATATTTGGTGATAACCACTCTTGAGATCTATCTTTGTGAAGTACTGAGCTCCACTCAAATAGTCCATAAGATCATCAATTCTTAGCAAAGGGAACTGATACTTGATGGTTATTCTATTTATAGCTCGAGAGTTTGTACACATTCTCCACTCTCCATCCTTTTTTGGTGCTAGCATTGCAAGTACTACACATGGACTTAGGCTCTCTCAAATCAAACCTTTCCTCAATATCTCTTGAACTTGTCTTTTTATCTCCTTAGTCTCAATAGGAGTCATCTTATGAGCAACCTTGTTAGGGAAACTAGCTCCACAGACTAAATATATTTGATGACTAATTTTGCGTAACTGTGGCAATCCTTCTAGAACATTATCAGAGATGTCATCTCCATACTCACTTAATAGACCTGAAACTTCAAGTGGAATTTCACTACTACCTTCCTTATCTTTTCTAAGAATCAAAGCATAACACATATGCTAATGTTTCATGCCATCTAAAAAATTTCTTTCATCAACAAGACATACCCTAGCACTACTACATACTTCTCACCCTCCTTTATCAAAGGCTTCAATTTGTGGCAAACTTCATCCTTTGTTAGAGAGTATGTATTTGCATGACCATCATTAATAGCATGCCTATCAAGCTACCACAACCTTCCCAACAATAAATGGTAGACATCCATTGGAATGATGTCACAGAGAAACTCGCCATGGTAACTCTCAATCTTGAACTTTACCAAACATTTCTCATTAACTAGGACCTTATGATCATCCTACAATCAAGAAATCTAATAGGATTAGGGGTGTTTTTCCCTTTCAACCTTTAGCTTTGAGACCATCTCCTCTGACACCAAGTTGTGAGCACTTCCACCATCAACAATCACATCACAACATTTACCCTCACACTTGCACCTGGTACAAAAAAATCCTCCATTTTCCAAGTTTAGTCTCACCACTTATTAAGACCCTTTCATTAACTAGAACCTCTCATCTTTCTACATCCTCTGAATGTGATGAATATGCATCATCATCTACATGAGAAACCCTTGCTTGACCATTAGCTCTCCTATATGTCCTTCCTTGGCATTGACGGCATTTGAAGGCACGATGACCTTCTTCATTGAAATGAAAATAGGTACCATAGATGCCTCCTCTTCCTAAATCTTGTCCACATCCTCTACCTCTTCCTCTATGATCTCCAAATTTTTGTTTACAAGAGTGGTTGAAACCCTCATTCCTATGGTTTTGGCTAGTACCCACATCTTCATTTTTCTTCTGATTCTCATTTCAACACCCAAATGACTTGCCACCACCCCTTCCTCCTTGACTATGCCCTCTTTTCCTTCCATAAAATTTTTTGTATAGCTTCTCCTCAACTCACAAGGAAAACTGGTATGCCTCTTCAATGCTAGTCATTCTAACAAGACTTAACTCCTCCTAAATGCTAGGTCATAACCCACTAAGGTAATAGGAAACCTTCTCTTTATTTTCTTCTGCATGCCCTACCCTAATAAGGACTCCATAAATATCCTCTATATATTCCTGGACAAATTTTCCTACTTTGTTTAACCCTTACATTTTCTTGAACAAATCAAGTTCATAATCAAGTACATGAATGAACTACTCCTTTAGTTTGTCCACCATGCGATCCCATCTTGTGATTTTCTCCTTTCCTCTTCTATTTCTTTCCAACTGAACCTCTTGCCACTAGATTTTGGCATCACCTTTGATTTTGGCCTTCACAAACTTAACCCTATAAGTGTCCCCAATATCCTTATACTCAAAATATTCCTCCAGTTCATTGATCTAGTCGATTAACTCATCTGGCTTTAGATTTCCTGAAAACATGCCGACATCAATTTTAGGTATTTTTCCAAGCTTAGCAATGGCCCTAAAAAGCTTCTCCTCCACTAGGTTTAGGACTTCTCTATCTCCTTCCCCTTTCTACCCAATATTTCCTTCTTCTTTAATTTCTTCCTCACTTTTGTCGCCTACGACAACATTTATCCCTCTATGAATCTCCTCCTACAATGCCTAGACTTGTCTTTAGAGGGATCTAACCTCACGAGTAACAAATTCAGCCCTTCCACCACACTCCCTTCATTGAGGCATCTTCTTGTATCAAATCCACAACCACACAGTCCTGGTGCAAACTACCTCACAGTCGATGCTCTATCTACACACTTAGGAAAACCTACTCTGATACAACTTGATGAGGGCACGACCCAAGATAGAATGAAAAAATAGGAAAAGAGGAATATTATTATTATAGATGACCTAAAATTGCATTAAATACAATGAAATTTGACTCAAAGACATGCCCTATGGGCTTTAATGTTGTTTTATTTTGGAGAAAATCCTCCTCACAATACCCTCTCTTAGACTCCAGCAAGAACTACCTTTTACATTGCCAGAAATGTCCTTAAGTACCCAATTTAGGTTTAGTGTTAGGAATAAATTCTAGAATATTCCATTTGACATCCACTTCCAAAATAGAAGGTTCTAGAAAACACATCAAAATTCAGTGTAAAATTAGAAGAATCCAGAAATGGTAGTCCATTTTTTGGGAGGCATAACTTTTGATTTGGGATTCTGATTGGTGAACCATTTACATTTTTGGAAAGCTCTCCAAGCTCTCTATAGCTTTATGGACCACTCTACTTGTCCCCCATTTTTTAAGCATGTATGATGCCGTTTAGTGCCTCAAATCTGACTTTGAAGAGCTCTTAGGAGGTCTCCAAGCAACTTAAAATGACAATAACTTTCAAACCGTAAAGCCTTTTGACCTTATTCTTTTTTTGGAGTGTTTTAAATTACAAATATAATCATCCCTCCAACTTACACATTCTAACTCATTATAATTATGGCTTAATTACAACATAACCTATTTCCTACATTGGCACATATCCCAAGGTGCTCAAAAACTCTAACCAAAACAACCAATAGTGGAAGTATGAGAGTTGGAATATTTATTTGACCCAAATGGGTATCCAAAAATGAGAAAACTTTAAACAAAAACTAATTGCACTAAGCACATTTTTGGGCGATACAGGATTGTCCGTATGCCACTAGATGCTCCTGCATCAATTTTCATCCTCTTAATGTCAAGATAACCTTATACAATTATTTATCTTGGAAAAATAGGATAGAGAATCATTGTCTTGAGCAAGATCTATTTCCCTATCTTCTTGGA